>JACN01064435.1:0-21424 GCA_000787155.1 Scartelaos histophorus
CTACCTGGATGACTGAGGGATTACACACCGACACCTGCACACTTCAAACACACTCCTTACGTTCTAATGAATATCTGTGATAATACAGTACTGTTGACATTCTCTGCTTTCTTGCCTACTGTGACCTTGAACAGAATATATACACAGGATCATTTAGAAAGAGTTACTTTTGACTGCGTCGCTTCAGACAGGAGACAAACGCTGGCGTCTGATTGCTGTTCTGAAGACTACCATTGTGTGATCTAAAGACGAGGCTCAGAGCAGATCTATTCTCACAATTCAGCAATGCCACTATTACTGTAGTGTTTTGTCTCTCATGCAGCCACACACACTGCTTTTGTCACAGAGCGTACCATCATTTCAAAGATGATTTCAAAAGAGATTAAAAGGCAGGATCAGAGACAGCTCCACAGACCCCCGTCGCTATTGGAATGCAAAATAGTCTTTTTCATGTGAGTGATTCTTGTCTTTTTATAATGGTTAAATCAACCAATCAGCATGTGGGAGTTCTTAATTTTGAGGTTTTGTAATCACTTATTTTAGTTTAGTCCCACTTTTTTATTTTATGGTTGGAAATGAGTTGTTTTTTTTCCCTTTAGCTCATCCAGATTTATAAAAAAGATATATATTGTTGAATTTTGAAGAATATACTGACCAAAGCCTGTGGGCAGCTGAGCTCAAATGAAATCCAAGATGTCAGAATTTCCCAATCTAGAAATAAAAACATGATCTTAACTGAAGATGACAGATCACAAGATGGTAAAATGATTGACATCTGTCTTTATATTGTACGCTGCAGTAGCTATTTCAAGTCAATTTATGCCCCAAAATTGAATTCCATTTGACCAAATTCTTCAGATCTGTAACTGCGTCATGGTGCAGCCCTGATGTGAATCTACACAGTGTGAAAACTCCACAAACACAGATGCCAAGACCATAAAATAAGATTAGAGAAAGCTTGTACATAAAAGTACATACACACACTGCTAAATATATACTTCACAGAGAAGCTCCAAGGATGAGACAAAGGAAGCAGGAAACAGGCAGAGGAAGGTAACCAGAAGAGAGAGAAAAATAGTCAACACAAAGAGTTATTGGTGACCCTAAAATTCAGGAAGTAAAGATTAGATTGAATGAACTGTGTCAAGGCAAGCTTTGTTTCTCTAGCATACAATGTTTAACAAATGATTATATAACATTAGAGCACCAACCAATATAACATGTTTCCACAGCTGCCATTATTTAACAATATTTCTGTTTACCTAAATATATGTTTTATGTTTCTATAATGGTTAATGGGCTTTTTATTAAACACATGTTTAAGATATATCTATTGTTGTTATCCATACATTTTCAAGTTTAATGTTTTCCAAAAATGACACCAAAGTTTCATCCAAAGCAAGTCTCTGGGAACAGCTAAAAACTCTTTGAACTCAATAACAAAAGAGACTTTGTATAACTACATAAAAAACAATGAAGAATGAAGAATGCAGTTGTTATCTGCGCCAAAGGTGCTCACACAAAGTTTTGAGATTTTTGGTTAATATTTGCCAACAAGGACTGTTTTGTTATTTCAACTGGTGTTTTTTTTTTAATGAATAACAATGAAATTGTTAATTTGAAACAGAAACAAGTTTTTGATACTATGAAGTTATTTATGCTTCTTGTTTTGTGACAGATGGTCCAATAAATCTGTTAAGCACAGTAATGTATCATGTCCAAACCATGTATATGTAAAAAACAAACAAACAAACAGAATGAAACACAAATAACCATGTCTACTTAAAGGTGTTTTTCTTTCTCAACAAACCTTGGCAAACATGTATTCTTGTTGTGAGTGGGCTCGCCTCTCCACAGATCTGACTTGTAAAGTGGCCTGGTAGAGACAACTCATGTCCATGAGAAGTTGCTGCAGCTTTAACTTCAAAAATCATGTTGCCACTGATTAACACTTCACTAAATATGAAAAACAACACAAGAGTTTATTGGCTAAGTTTGTATAAGAAGTTTGTATAATTATAACCTGCACTGATGAGTAATTACATGGTACGTTTGTGTGCATCCAGATCTTGATTTAATATTACTGAATAGCAAACTACACAGCATTTAACTAACACTGAGGTCAAAGGTCGTACGTGTCAACAACATGACCCCCAGGGTAACAGGAATGACTGGAATAGGCCTGTGCATTGTTCTGAGTCTGTAGGGCATTTCCTCACATATATTACAAGGTTGTTGTTTTTTGGACAAGGTTTTAAACAGATGTTATTTACCTTATTTACTTTATTTCTATTAAGCCAACTCCAACTCTAGTACATTCTGGTTGGACTTGCTGAACAGATTTTTAATTCATGACAAATAAACCCAGCACTAACACAAAGCAGTAATTAAAAATGTCAAATAAGGTTCCTTAAATTGCACTATATAGGCCACTTTTCACTTGTTTCCATGAAGATGCTTTTGCTTTGCTTGAAATGTTCAGCAGTAAAACAATAAACTTTTCATGCATTTATACAGACTAGACTAAACTAATATCCCCATCATGAACTGGCTTGCTTCTCCACAGATCTGACCTGCAACTTGCCCTAACTTTACTCATCCTTACTTCTTCATAGAGATGAATTTAAGGAACTTTCCACAGCAGTAAAGCAAAGCAATAACATGGAGACAAGTAGGTGGCAAAACCTCCACCAGAGAAGTTACACAGTGTAACTTTAACAAAAAATCACACAGATGTTGCCAAAATGATTCTAACTTTCATATTTTCATGTTTTAATTTTTCACAAAACCTTAAACAATCCATATTACACTGTTTTTTTCTTTTATTATTATATTTATTATGTTACTATATGCTATGTTAATATACCTGGAGTTGTGTTTTTGTTTTTTCTTTTTTCTTTTACACATTTAACCCACAAACCCTGCATTTAGAGGTCTTCTCTCAAACTGAAAACACTCTGTTCCACCTCGTGATGTCATGTGGTAATCCAGGAAGTGCTCCACTGCGTTTTGAAACTCCATACAGCTTCATTAGAAACTTTTGGATGATTTCAACCCTGGAATTTCCAATCTCTACTGACCAAAAGGTACATTTTAGCTGTTAATTTGAGCTTTAGAGATGTAGACGGACTAAAAATAAAGGTTTAATCAAACATGTGAATGAGACAAAACACAACTTCAGGTATGTTTTTGGTGAAGTCAGGATTATAACATGATTTGAACCTCTCAAGATGAAATTTAGCATTGTATAAGACTTTTAAGTAGCTTTTACACAATAGCCATTTGCTGTTACTGTGATTAAGCGATGAAGAGGATGAAGAGGTGAGTTTAGGTGAGGAGAGTAACGGGCCTGCATCATGCGTGTGCTCCCAGGCTTCTGTTGTTGTTGGATTTCTCTCACCCAGATTTAGAAAGAGTCTACCTCCCACATGTCGACGAATAGAAAAGTACCCTCCAGGACCAACAACAGAGCCGTGGCATGTGTGCTCCAAACACTCTAATGTGCACAGATCTGATGCGGTGCAATTGAAGCAAGAAGGGAAAGAAAAATACATATTTCCCCAAACAGTCACAGCCACAACCGCAAGCTTTGACAAAACTTTACAAAGACGAGTGGATCTGGACCCCGTGTTCTGTCTTTCCAATTTCAGATAGGAGAGACTGACAGGTGGTTTAAAGACACATGGTCCGTTCGTGTCAAACAAATGTCAAACGGGTAAAAAAAAGGGAGAAAATAGAACGCAGTGGAGTAAGAAACAGTAGATTAATGCAGAATCAACAATCAAAGCACTAAACTGTTACTTATTTGAGGTAAAAAATACAATAAATATGTTTTTTACCTTTTTATTTCTCAGTGTTTTTGCTCTTTTATTAGTTTTATTGCGTTAATTAGTACGATTGGAGTAAATTTGAACTTAAATTTCCATTTTATTGTTTTATCTATATTGCGCAGCACTTTGGAAACTGTTTAGTCCATGAAAAGTGCTATATGAATAAAGTGGATTGCATTGAATAAAAGAAGATATATATTTTGCTCTGAATGTTTTTTTTGAGAGGTTTTTTTCTGCATTTGAGAGACACTTTCTGACCCAAGTAAGGACGGAGATTTATCACCCTCTGTGTTCCAGACCCTTCTGTATTTTAACTATATGTAGAAGGAAATAGCTGGTCAGGCAACAAAAACTGCAGTTATAAGTTTCCTTGCATTTTATATTTTACAAATAGGTAGGTATGAGATAGCAGCCAAGCATATACAGACATACAATTTTCTTGTTTGGTGGTAGAGGTATCATTTTTTTACCTTATAGTTCTGGAGCCTATGTGTTCTTGTTTGCCTCTCATGGGAAATGCAGTTGAAATTGTGATTTTTGTGCATTTTTGCTCTATATGTGACAATTATGGCTTCATGTCCTATTAGGATAATGTTGTAAAAAGCTGCAGATGGCAACTTAGCTTTGTGTTACCAGCAAAAAGGCTCAGCAGGTTTCTTACTCTACAATATTATCTATTATGTGTTATAGTACACATTTTCCCAAAGAACCTATGGCCATATGTCTCACAGCAAGTCAGCGAACCAAAGTATATTAAAATTCTAGGTGTGGAGGGCCAAGAAAGATGTGTGCAGGGCCAAGCAAAAATAATAGAGGAGTCGTCTGGACTTCAGAATGAGAGAATTTATGCTTGATGGGAACTGCATGGAAAAATGGGGCAAAAAACTACAAAGTTTCTGAGTTCGGTGGAGTTGGAGTTTTCTGGGTTTGACCTGAGGAAGCGTCCTCTGAATGAACTGGACGGGTACACCCATCTCACCAGAATATGTTTATGACTAAGAAGAACACAACTGCCCAGTGGATAAGCACAGCTCTTTTGTGTTTGCATCAACACCCAGCGCCAAAGCCCAGTGGGGTCCTTCTGGGATATTTCTGTGTGCGCGAAAGAGCTTTTGAGCAACTTTAAAAAATATTCTAGTGTGCCCATTAACTGCTAAAAACTAAAAATGTAGTCTGCTCTGGCATCTCACAATAAGAAAATACAACTTCTCATTAAAATGTTGAACCTTTTGCAATGGGCAGTGTAATGAGGTAGACATCCAGATCAATCCTCTTTCAGTAAAAGTGTGTGAGCTTAAGCTGTCTTTATTATATTTTCAGTAAATTAGTATTAGAAGTAGTAGGAATTAGTATTGGAAACCTTGAAAAAAGCAATATTAAATCAAATATTAAATTGTGATTGATGGATAGGAGGGAAAAGGTGATTTCTTTTTATGTCTCTCAGCCATTCATCTATATTTAAATGTTACGTAGCCATTGTGCAAAACTACAGTATTGCACATTTAAAATAACCCCAAGTCACCATAGTAAATAGTAAATATTAAAGTGAAAAAATGACCCGGTTAACACATGCAATATCAGCAACACAACAGCGAGACTTGGCTTTTCGGTTTACACAAAATGACAAATCTTATTAAGCAGCAGCCGTGCATCTCCAGGGACGTGCCATTTGCCTGTTGGATGTTCCCTTTGCCAAATCCTCTGCTGCCTGAATCTGCCCCTTACAGATGGCGGCCCCGTACGATACTGCCCTGGGTCCTGGAGCTCCTGTCAACTCAAAACTCCCTGTTAAAAATGGTCATTAGTTATTCATGAAACTCCAGTGTCACTAAAGCAGCTTGTCTTTGTGCATGACAGGTGTAAACATTGTGGAAACTGGACCCAAAAGATTCAGAACAGAAGAGGTGGGGATTCAGGAGTTAACTACAGACACAGCAGTACTTCACACTATAACATGGGCCCAGAGCTCCAGCTGGGATCTGGCAGGACAGAGAGAACTCCACTTCACACCAGTCATAATATAGAAGCCAGTCAGAGGGATGATTTTGAGCAAAGACTGATGTAACCACGGGCAGGTGCATATTTAAATTCAGTGCATTTCAATTATTTAGCAAGGTTTGAAGAAGGAGGCGATGTAAAAATATGTTTTATAAAACCTTCACTAAATCATATAGGTTTGTTTCTGCTGATTTTGTACTCACTGTTATTGTTAATGGAAAACCTCACCCACATTACACAGAAAATATTCTTATTATATTTAAGCCATGTTACATGTAACCCGTTTATCTCATCAAAACATACTGTACCTGGAGTTGTATTTTCTTTCATTCACACATGAGTGACACATGAATTTATTATTATTATTAGTCTGTCTCCATCCCCAAAGCTCAGGATGTTTTGTTCCACCTGGTCATGTCATGAAGTGGTAGTTTTCAAGTTTAGTAGCTAATGTTTATGACGTTGATGATGAATGATGCTAGTGAAGGTGTATGGACTTTAAAAACACAGTGAAACACTTCCTGCATTATCACATGACGTCACAAGGTGGAACAGTGGAACAGTATTTTTTGTTTGAGAGAAGAAGTCAGCCTAAATGTGTTAAAACGTGTGTGAATGAAAGAAAACCTCCAAAAACTCCAGGTATGTTTTTGCTGAGCAAACATTAGAACCTAGACTTAAAAAAAGAATAAAAAGTTTCGTAATATGGGCCCTTTAAAACAGCAAGAGGTTTGCCAAGGCATTGAACCTGTGTTGCAAACACACATTTAAGGTTAAGGTACAAGAAAATTATTCCTCTGCATTGGACCCACTTTGAGGGCTGCTGTGAAACCTTAGACAGTGTGTGCCACAGTGTAGTGTCTGAGGAGCTAAGCTTGGTCTGACCATCTTAGCTGGAGGATTTTACCTGCTTTGCATGTTTTAGGTTAATGGTTGAAACCAGAGCACCCAGAGGACACCTGCCCAGACACAGGACATATACATGCCGGACAAAGAACGTGAGAGTCGAACCCAGAGGCTTTTTACTGTGAGGTGAGATCATCTATTATTTTTTTAAAATATATGTACTAACTTCGCATGAGTGGTGGATTAACAAAGAAATAGTGTTGCTAAAATGTATTTGTTTTTATAAAAAACAGCAATAAAAGTATCATGTGTAATATTGATCAGTCATCGCATGTATCACCAGCTCGTGTTGTGATCCATATATCCTGTATTGTTTTATGAGGGACTCTGTGATTAACAGCTCGAGCTTTAACACACCAGCAAGCTCATCTTGACAGTGCATTGGCTTATTGTCAAACTGATAAGAAAACTAATCTCAAAACAAAAGATAAAAAATGTCAGAAGACTTGTGCTTTGCTGTATCAATTGTTAATGCTTATAAAGAGTGTTTTTTGCTTTGTCTGAACGGTGCTTTTGTCTGTAAACCTCACCTTGGTAAGCTCTAGTGGACCCGCCTCAGATCTAAATCCCTCTACTGCTGCGTCATATTTATTTTAACAGCCTGGTAGATGGTAGATAGAGATTGCTGCGTTACTGCCCGCTACCAATCAATAATAGATCAACACAAAAATTCTAGGCTCACTCAGTACTGCATGGGACACTCCGGTAAAGTCCAAAATGTCTTACACAATCGTACAACTGAAGTCAATCATTTATTTAGAGCATACGGCAGGGAGGGGAGCGAGGTTACCCAAGGATGACTCATATAAAAAGCATTTTATAGTTTTTCCAATTTCAAATCTCATGTCTTCTTTGCCGGCCCCTTTCTGTCAGTGAGACGGTGGTGATGTCATGCCCCCTCACCCACATGTCTGTCCAGGAGAAGTGAAGATTGGACCAAACTCAAGTGTTATCCTCATCTGGCCTGATTTAACTTTGACAGCAATGTGAGCAAATAATGAGCTCATGAGACACATAAGGTCTACACAATGCGCAGAAATTTTAAATAATGACAAAAATATGCTATAGTTTGCGATGCTTGAGTTGACTTTTCTTTCTTGTTGTTGATGTTTATTAGGAAAGTACAATCTGACTTGACTTAAAATCAGGTATTGAGATTCTTGTCACATGACAGTATTTTTGGCCTAACCTAATATTAAAGGTGCACGGTGTATCATTTCTGGTGCAGGGTTGTCTACATGGAGATATTTCTGCTTTGCCTTGAATATATATTCCACAATATGGAAATAAACTTGATAATCACAACGGAGACAGGTTAATGGTCAAATATATGGAAAAGGAAGACTATACATGCTAAGAATGTTTTATAAGGTATTTTTGAACAAATTCAAAGCAAACAAATGACAACTCCATGGAAACAAACAAGTTTTCTATGACTCTTTTGTTTAATTTTTGTTTTTCCAAATGTGTTGATAAATTTAGATTTGGCACATGTGACCAGTAATATGGATAATATTGTGGGACTTAAACCACATTTCAAACTTTACCTCTGCAGCAAGGTTTTTGTAAAAAGAGACACTTCACTTTATGCATTTGTGACCTGAAAGCTGAAAATATAGTACATAGTTTGCACTAAAATTGTCAAAAGGGACTAGAAACAGTAGACAGTATTATTCATGCACCACTTACACTGTTTAGTAGCAAAAGAATTTGAGTTAGTGTTTAGTTCCACATAAACGTTTTTTGACATTCAGTCACAAGCTCTATTTTACTTCATTGTTCATGGTGCAATTGGAATACTCCACAGACTTGTATTGTTGGTTATAAACAGTCTGAAATCACTGATGCAATTTTATAGCAATGTATACATTTCCATTTTGAAAAGGAATTTCATGGAGCTATACATGTTTGACAGCTGGTGGCCATTATCTGTCTATCTTTACCTTAAGAAGCCTGTCTCTCCCCTGAGGTAACCTCACTCTAATGCTACACACATATGCTGCTGGAGAACATGCACTTTCTTCTGTAATCTTGAAAAGTGGGGGTGTGTGTGCCCTTTGAACACCCTTTCAAAGAATAGACATTATGGTCTTTTGTTTGGTCTTGTAAGATATTTCATCTTTTTCAGACAGGCTAACGGGGCTCTGGGTAACCTTTCTTGCACAATAAGAAACTATTGCAAGATTAAAGATAAATATAAACAATAAACAATAATTCAGAAGCACTAATCTTCTGAACCACCCCATGACATCCCATGTAAAATAAAAAGGTGTGGTCCAAGAGCAGAGCCTTGGGGGACTCCTTGATTTTAATTGAGCTCATTGTTATTTATAATTAATGTGATTAATGAAAATTAATGAGAAACTCAAGTTGAGATTTCACACTAAAAATGCTGGAATAATGTGGTGACCAAGTTTGTAATTCACACAGAGAAATACTTAATAAATAATATTTTGTAGAAATAGTACTTCTGAGAGTAATTCCTTTCCTCCAAACTTTGGCAACACTGGCTACTTGTACTTGATTAATATTATTGTGTAGTAAGTACCTTTGATCTATCAACAATATACAAAGCAGCTATGAGTTACACTGATTACTTTTGTTATTTCCCATTTAACCCAGTCAGAGCCTTATATATCCTCCCTGGACTTGGTTTGTCTTTGTATCATCACTTCAAACATAGCGGCCTGACATGCTGGTCATTATGATATTCTTAAAAAGTGACACATGCTTTCATAAATGATTCATTTAGTTGAAGTTTTATGGCATTTTATTACCTTTTAGTATGCAGCTGTCTTCTCTCATCTTCTGAAAGATTAATGGCACAGGGGTGTTAATTTGGGCCTTCTGTTTTCAGTGTCATGAATACTTGGCCTTAACCAACCTCACATAACCCTTTTAAGAAAATGCATTTTTTGAGGGGTGACACTAGATAAAAGAATGTATTCAATGTTTTATGCATTATGCCTATTGGTATTTTTAATACTCTACAATCAAAGACATAGTTATAAGCAACTACCTAACTAAAGGGCCAGCACACATCTTAAAGGTGCACTATTTAACTTTTCTGGTCTGCTGCATGTTTGTCTCTGTAGAAATGTTACTGCTTTGCAAGAAATGTTTCACAGTATTGCATTAAATATATTTTTGAAAAAAGAAGCAGGGTTGCCTCTCCACAGATCTGACCTGTACCACTGCCCTGTCTCCATGGACATAGTTGTACTCATAGACTGTATATATGAATGGACATAGCTAACGTGTTAGCCGCCACGTGCCAAACAGGAAGTGCTCCAGGAGGCTCTTCCGGCTCCTTCTGACTCTGGCTCCCATTGACTTACATTAGGATCTTGTCGCTCGTCTCTCTGTAACTGCTGCAGTGATTCTCTTCATCTTGGTCTTAAAATGTTCTTATTAACCCACGACACATGATCCTGATTTTTTTTTCTCGTTATTTTGTTAGTCAAAAAAAATGCTATTCATAACATAGATCCTGGCTCCAGATTCGTTCCTGTAGCCGTGAAGCATCACGAGCCTCATTTAGCTAAACGCTATGGGGCGGCACGGTGGCTGAGTGGCAACACTCATGCCTTTCTGTGTGGAGTTTGCATGTTTCCTCCCCGTGTCTGGATGGGTTTCCTCCGGGTACTCCGGTTTCCCCCATCAACCAAAAACATGCAACACCCTATGAACAGTGTACAACAAGGGACTGCCCTTGAGGGACTGCCACCTCACCACCTGCAGAGGGGTTCATGGAGTCTGGGTCTGGTGCATAGTGTAATGGGCAGTGCTGCCCCCGCGACCCAGCCGGATTAAGCGGGAGAAAATGGATGGATGGATGGATAAACGCTATGGGTGACGCTTAGTCCACTTTTTTATACAGTCTATGGTTGTACTACTATAATATGGAACATCCCAAGCAAAATAATAAGCGTAAAGACGTGTGTGGGTGACCTCCAACCAGAAAAAAACTTACACAATGTGCCTTGAGCAGACCAAACCCATATGTTTCATTCACAAAATCATGAGTCCATATGCTGAGTTTGATTTGTCATCTTTATTGACAAACAGTGCATTGTAAATGTAAGATTGAGAAAGATCACAGCTACAAACTCACCCACGCACATTGTACAAACATTTCACTGTACAGAAAACGCGACATACGCCATAGTAACACACTCACACACCCAGACAGACCAGCCATATTCACAATATATTACATCTTATATACAATACAGAAACAGACCAGGCTGCCCATTCTTCTTTTGAGAGAAAAAAAAACTAAATGTACAATAAAAATATGGCAAGCAATAGGAGACAAAATAAATAAATACAAAATGTGCATGTCTGTATAACACTGAAAAATATTAGTTCATGTAACGTAAACAGTCCACATTTTTGAGAGAGTTCGTAAGTTTCACAGTTCAGGGTTAGACTTCCCCCTCAAAAAGCACGGCGTTGGAGTTTTCTTTGTTTTTTTTTTTTATTCCCTCAAATGCAACACTTAGCCATGCATCTTCAAATGACACCAGTTCAAAGTGTGGTTGAAGAAAGTGCATTGGAAAAGACGGGTTTTGATTGCTTTGCCTTGGAGCTGTCTCTTTGTAAAGGAGGAGACAGAGGAGAGGAAGAGGGCGGACGTCGGGTGTGGAGAGGTTGTGGGCAAAGACAAAAGACACAAATACAGTGATGTCCACAGCCCAAAGCTCAGTTATTCTCCAGTCTCTTGGCTTTCTCTATTCCTTTATCTCCCTTAGAGCTCTCGCCATTATATATTCCCTTTACTTTTCCCTCTTTTTTGGAGTTGCCTTGTATCTTAACCACACCTCCAGCATCTTCTAGCAGAGCAACAGGAGGCCAGATAGAAGGTTCAGCAATTAAAAGATAAATCCACTCGCGAGAATCGTACGGACTTGCACCGGTTGTAATTCGACTTCTCATCTGATACGTGTGTGGACAATATCTGCTTTCAAATACTGTAATTACTCCTGTCAGCCGCATGATATTTGAACAGACACGAACACGACTGCACGATACACTACCTACGACTATCTTTAGTAGTACACCTAAATGTAGTATTATGAGAACTGCAGTTTCCAATAGGGATGTGACAATATCCAAATCTCATCTCATCTCTTTAGATTTGTGCTTTTAAAATACCTTGGCATGTCATAATCCCGAGAATTAAATACAAAAATGTATTTCTTGCACTGAAATGAATCATAGTATACGCAAAGGAACTTGTAATTTGATATATTGTGATTTTTTTATCATATTTCGGTTACTGTTGCATCTATTGTTTCCAATACTCAATCAGAATTAGTTTAGACGGGCCTTTTTATTGCTGTGATATTTGCTTTCTATTGTTCATCCAAAATATGGCATAAGGTTTATTCAATCAACAAGATATATAACAGTAACAGGAGACATTTGGATCTGTAAATTGAATATAAAGTCGCTGTGGTATTGGTATTGGTATCGGAACTGATAAAGCTGGACTAGAGATTATTTCAGTCAGGATTTCATAATAAAATACACATTGTTAAGTTTAGGGCACTTATTAGAAAAGCTTAGTCGTCCTTTTCTTTCCAGCGTCCATTAAAAGAACCAAAATACTGAAATAAATATAGTGTAAATTCCATTGTGACCTAAATGTAGTATTATGAGAACTGCAGTTTCCAATAGGGATGTGATAATATCCAAATCTCATCTCATCTCTTTAGATTTTTGCTTTTAAAAGACCTTGACAAATTGTAAATTTGAAATAAATGAAATAAATATAGTGTAAATTACATTGAGACGGAAAAAAAAAGAATTTAACCTTCAATCATTATAGCATCATTTAAAAGAAATATGTTTTTAATTATATTTTTTTCCATGTTCTATTATAGATGGCAACCTTCTCTGCAGTTAGACGACACAAAACGTGAATTATTGCTGTAGAAATGCTTCAGACTGCTGCAAAACCACAAATATAACTAGTGTCCTGGTGGTGATGGATGAAATTGACAGAATATAATCCATAGAGCAATAACAAAGGCCCTCCATCACTTGTGCTCTTGTAAAGGTTTATGGGGCCGCCGCTGCAGACAGGATATTTATGATAAGCCCTAATTCTCTCTTAGACCAAGTTCCTTCCATTTCACTCTTCACTAATTTTACAATCAGTTAATTTTACATGTGAACTGCTCGGTTTCTTCTGGTGCCGAAATGACAAACCGCCGTCCGCACGATGTTAGAACGAGACATACGATTAATCTTGGGAGTTTGCCTTTTTAAATGGAGTAACGAAGATTCTTACTTTAAATGTTAATTTGAATGAAAAAGGTTAAACATTCTCCAATTATGAACGTATTTAGGGAGCAATTTAATTTTAATTTAAGGTGCATTGTGTGATTTTTCTGGTGGAGGGTCCAGATTTTATTGCTTTGTCTGGAATGTTTCACAGTATTAAACCTTTCTATCGTCATGGAGACCAAACCAAGCCAAGTTACAGGTCAGATCTATGAAGCTTCAACCTCGCTCGCAGTCGGAATGCCTTTTTTTCTATGCATTTCTTATTAAATCCATCTGAAATTCAATAAATATAAGGTAAAGCTGTTTCGTATCATACTGTGCGACATTCCAGGCGGAGCAATGTACCCAAAAAGTTACACAGTGCGTCTTTAATAATGAACAAACAGGTTTCATCTGTGGTTATCTGGACTGTTTTCGCGAAGACATTACAGCTCCCATCCAAAAACCATTTTCAGTTTTCCATTTTTTTTAATAACCCATAATGATGTTAGCCGTAAACAAGGGCAGGGCAGATTTACTCTAAAACCGCTCCCTTTGGGGTTTGGACTTGGTTACTCAGAGTAGGATCAATTTTCAGTGCTTTAAGGTGGTTCTATCAATTGAAAGTGGTTTCTGAAAGCTAAAATGTCTTGCTCCCCAAAACCAGAGTCCAGTTTATTAAAAATGATTCAGGATTTGATGATGAAGTTTTAGTTTAGTTACTTGAAGTAGGATAAATTCTTAGTGCTTCAAGTCATTTTTATCAGTTTAAAATGAGTCCAGATGACGACTGATGAAACTTTGTCGACACTAAACCACTTCTCGTCTACAGTTTTACACAAATAATTCAGGTTTAGTAACTATAAAGGTTGGAGTATTAATTAAGTGTGGTTGCTAAGCTCAAATCATTCTTAATAAACTGTCTGTTCATTATGAATTAAGTATTATTTCATGCTTTAATAAGGCTAATTGAAGCGTAGTAATATAAAGCAAAGCGTTACCCGTTAACTGTGATGATTCATTGCTTTTTAAGTGGATTGACCTTTTAAAATAAAGAAAAATAACATCATAATTATCTCAACTAACCCTCCAAAGCACTTCATTTAGCCGACCCTGCACAAGACCCCACCGAATGCATTTTCTATACACACTGAATATTCCTGAGAAATCCTCTTTTTGTGCTTGAACAAACAACCGTCACATTCAAATATACAAGATATGATTTTCACCTCCGTTGGCTTTTCACGAACACAGGGAGGTGAAACGCCGACACGAGCCCACACCTAACCTTGTTGAACACACATTAAAAAGATAAATGAATTCTATATAGACGTGGCGTGGCCTCAGCGTTACATAAAGTATTAAGATGCCTGGCGTGGCTGATAGCTTTCATTTCTCCGTCATTTCCCTTTTTTAAGCTGCGTTCAATATGAGCTTTTGGACCCACTTGTCTCACTCGATATTAAGCCCGTAAAGCCGGAGCTGCCACTGTTTCCAGAGGCATCTATTTACAGCGAATTATGCCTGTGAAGCAGTGACTGAGGCTCCCAGTTGATCTCAATACGTCCTGATAAAATGTTCAATAAGCCCATTGTTGCCCCGGCAACTAATGCAATTGTGGTTAGGGGCTGCGGAGAACGCCTCGGTCAAGAGTGAAATGTTTGGTGGTTTATGGAAAAAAAAAAAAAAAGAAAAGAAAAGAACAATTGTGGTCCTTCTCAATGTCAACGCTTTTAGCTGTGAAACATTACGGGATGTGAGAAAAATGCTGAATACTGATGTGAGTAAAGGAGGAATTACTTAGCAGATGAAATCCCTTATTCATAAACCCAGACCGTAATGTTTATATAGGATCTACGGGACCCTTCATCGGCACATTTCCAATAACGTGTGAATTTGAATATTGTATACAAGTGAAATCTACAACCGCATTCAAAGTGTAATGGACGTTCAGGCCTGTCACGATACTAATTTTGCGATATATTGCTGCAGGAAATCACGCTAAACGATAATACTGCAACTAATTTAACACTAAAGCAAGATTATCCCCAAAAAAGATTGTACAATACGGTTAACAAATGCAAACTGCAATGAATTAATAGCAGAATAATACACTTTACTAGTTAGTTTGAATCTATAATGAGACATAGAAGTTAATTACTTAATGTAGCGCAGTAGTGCAAATAAAAATTAATCATGGTAAATACTGTTTCATCTGTCATGTATTGAAATAATATCTTGATATAGTGTTTATCGTATTTATCACTATCATATATCATAGTGAGTGTGTTGTTTTCTGTGAAATGTTGGTCAAGCTGCCTGTATTTTATTGCCCATGGATTTTTTATTGTTCAATTTTCTAGTTTTCTGTGGGTTAAAATAACTATTTTCTCCTGCAAAACTACTGCTTTTGTGATTTTGGATTGTGCAAGAATATATTGAATTGAATTAAGGCAAATCATGTTTTGTGACAACCCGAGAAAGGAAAGTATTTCACTAATTTATATATTTCACTCACATCTCTTTAAAGGTGCAATGAGTAACACATCGAGTGAAGCATCTGCCACCTGTTTGTCTCCATGGAAACGTTTGATCTCTAGAAAGTTCCACAGTGCAGATTAACTCCATGCAGCAAGTTAAATCACTACTCATTACAATTCAGATCTGTGGAGAGTCGCCCCTATTCACAAAAGGAATTATTGCATTTTTGAGCAATAGAAACACCCGTAAAGAGGAAATGCGACATGTATAGGTTTAATGTCATACATCAGGTGGCAGACCCTTCACCGAAAAAGTTGAGCAATGCACTTTTAGTATTACGACTGAATATTTCTCCTTAATACTGCATTCTATAGTAAAAAATGGGCTTTGACACACATTGAATTCTGGAGGGCACAGTTCTCCCTCATTTGAACGCATTAAATGACTGGAAGCAGATGACACACATATAGTCTCCGCTCGTCCAATCGGAGCGCGGGGCTAATCCGAGTGATGTTAGAGGCTGACGGAGGTGGGGGCCGCTCTTGTCTCACAGCTGGTAATCTGCCCGGCGCATGATAAAAGACATCTCCCCGTAGTGCGAGCCCTGCAGCCAAACCAGACCCCAACCATACAGTATATACACACACTCTCTATGGAAAGACTCAAACAGCTTATTCAAATCCCCAAACCCTATTCACCTGGTCGCCTCTTTTTGATAGAGATTCTTGTAATACCTCGGGCGTTTTCATTGATTCCTATTACCATAATGGGTTTGTTGAGGCTCATCAGATATGAATTTTAGATATTTATAGCCTTGACGTTGCCCATTTAGTTACAGAAGAACCAAAGAATGACATTAACGGAATAGCAATGAACTAGGCAAAATTACACCAATCGGGGGAAATACTGACCACATATTTGTCATTATACAGTATTTTACCTGCGATCTGACTTTAAATGATCCGGCATTAGTTGAGCATCTCACGGATACTATAAATAAAGGGTAAAATAACCAACATTCGAGACTACACTCCAAGCTAAAAAATCGTTTCACACACAATTTGGATCACATGTTGAGTGGTGATAATGATTTGCCGAAATGGTGTGTTTTTAGCTGTGAATATGTTTAATTAACAAGATTATGTGTTAGAAATATATAGTCTGGGAGGAGTTTAATTGATTATTGTAAGCAAACACAAAAGGCCTAAGCATAGACTGGATAAAGAAATGAACTTTAAGGGAGCGTCACCCATAGCTCCACGATGCTAAGAGGCCATAAGGGTTAATTTGCAGCAGAGTTTCACATTAGGAATAGGGATTTATTTACTAGGATCGTGTAGAGCGGGTTTAAATGAGCGTGCAAGACCGAAATGACGAATCTCGCAGCAGCAGTTGCAGTTTTTCAATGTAAAGTCAATGGGAAGTTGATGGAGCCTGAAGCCCCCATGTTCACTTCCCATTTGGGGAATAGTGGCTCGTGGGTTTAGCTATGTCCATTTATATGTACAGTCTATGGTTCCAACCCACAATTGCTTTACTAAAATGCACTGAAGCTAACTACTCTGCCAGCGAATGAGCATTTTGACTCGTAAGTAACAAAACGCAAAAGCGATTCCCCAGTTGTCTCGTCATTTTCACTTTTCAAACAGTAATAATCTACCTTGTCAATCAGAAAATTCAACTGTCATAACAAACTGGTGATCACTGTGCGTCTGGTAGTGAAAAAGATACGAGTAATTAACCAAAAAGGTCTGAGTCTGTTTACAGCTGTCACGGAAATTAGATTTTGGCAAAACAAAACACACTTGATTCATGATTTTTAACTATTAAAAAACAAATATTATGCCTTCTTGCGAGTTTAATTTCTTTTTAAACGTGGTTTTGGTCACCTTGGGATAAGATTTTCACATTTTCTAACTTAAAAGTGGATTTTCTGGTGGAGGGTACGTCAGATGCTTCTCGATGTGGAAATGCTTTTGCTTTATTTGGAATGTTGCACAGTATGATATTAAACTTTTTTATCGTCATGGAGACCAAACCAGAGCAAGTTACAACAGGTCAGATCTGTAAATAGGCAACCAAACTCAGCCAGAATGTTTGTTTTTCTAGGTATTTTTGAGCTATAAAACCCCCTGTAATTGAATAAATGTAAGGTATAGCTGTATAATGTCATACTGTGGAACATTTCAGGCAAAGCAATGATATATCCATAGAAACAAGCAGGTGACGTACAATTTAACTTTTCCGTTGGGGGTCTAAGTTTAAAATGATGTCTATATTTGGGAAAAAACCCAACACTTTGTCAACTATACCTCAGTTTCAATCAGCGACGCAAATGAACAATGGCAAAGTAATCAAATTAGAAAAGAAAGCCAAAGATTGCTATGCTAATAATGTTAATAGAGCTACGCATTCGTTCTGAACACAATTTGACTGCCCAGTGAGTCCGGTGATGACTTATGCACTGAAAAGTTTGGATTTTACCAGGTTTTTCCAACAGGTGAAACCAAAAAAACATGTAAAAACAGAACATTTGAACGAACAAGTGTGAATGTTGCAAAATATAACTCCTTATATGTTATGATGGCGATTATTACTTTATTAACTTACTTTTTTTGATGTATGAAAGCTGGAACTATATATTTTGGGGCTCAATATTTATCGTGTTTACATTTTCTTTGCAATACTGATTTTTTGAGTTTCAATTTTTGTTATTTTAAGCGTAATACACTAAAATTTGAACAGTAGATAGTTGAATACGTATTTTCTATGGCTTATTAATGGTTCTTTCGATGTATGAAAGCTGGAACTATATATTTTGGGGCTCAATATTTATCGTGTTTAATTTTTTTTTGCAATAAGGATTCTTTTGAGTTTTAATTTTTGTTATTTTATGCGTAATACAATAAAATTTGAGCAGTAGATAGTTGAATACGTACCTTCTATGGCTTATTATTGGTTCATTCTGTTATATATTTGTTAGCCAGGGCAACTAAAAGGGTTTTAGGGGCCCAGAATTGGACCCTCTTCCTATTATTTTTTATTACGGGGGGCCCAGATTTCTGTTAACAGGTCTGGTGCAGCTCATGTTTTCAAATGAGTATTTAAAACTGGTTTATTGGGATTATCCTGCTCTATTGTTAATGTGTCAGAAGCATAAAGTCGTTTCAGTATTATTATATTTCTCTGTAGTGATATATCCTGCTTCAAAATGTGTTATCATGACAGGCCTGAAGGGAAACCAATATAATGCAATGTATAATTTAAAACCTGAAAAAAGCCAATTTTGTGTAATATTTGTCAATTAAAAAATCAGGAAGATGAATGAGAATATTTTTTTAGGAGATTTTGTGCTCACAACCGGTCATTGCAGCTGGTAATTCGATATAGCCGTAGCTTATCATCGTAACCAAGCTTCGAAAACAACCTTTTTGCAGTTTTGTTGCTCAGACATATTTTAAAATGTGTTGTGTCTCTGAACTATGAGTGGGTGTGCTTTTTGTGCTCAGAGTGCGCTAATTTGCTCTGATTGTGAAATACCCACTTTGAATGATTTGAAGTGTGAGTTACTTGAGAGATCTGTTGTGCACGCATGGAAACGTAGCTATTTACACATTTAAATTGGATCAGTGCGTTTGGTTAATTGTTTTTGTTTGATGAACCAAGATAGAAAGGAAATATTTCTGGCGTCTTGTTAACGGGGGCTCATCTAAACTGTTGGCTTGTGTCCATTCCTATGCCGTCTATTGACTCCACAAGTTTCAATAAAGGCCAAATTGGCTACACAGCAAAGCAATTTCAATGGCGTTGGAACAATATGCAAAATGTAGATGAAAACAGGCTGCGGCGTTTTGTAAATCGTATAACGTTGTATTTCTGTTTATTGGTGTGGGTGGAGATTGACTATTATCCTGTTTTCCATCTATGCTATTGTTTGTGCCAAATATAAGACTTAAAACAAACCAGTTACCCGACTCCATTATACTATTAATTTAAGGATTTTTTTACATAATAATCTTTGCAAAAATTGTCAAGAAAAAAAAGTTCAATGCTTTGTGATGTAAGGCTTCCACATATTCATAATAAAACAATAATAACCGCATCATTTAATTCATAGTTTTGTTGCGTAAATACATTCTCATTGCTGCAACTAATAACTTTTAATTTTGTTCTGGGGTTTCTATATGGGTTAATGGTGTAACACTTGTTTTTGTAACACGAAAGACATACTGCTCATTGGATAAGTGCTTTTTTGACTTAATTTAAAGGTGCACTGTGTAACTTTTCTGGTAGAAGATCCGCCACCTGTTTTCTCTAAGGAGATTGTGCCAAATTACAGGTTAGATCTGTAGAGAACATTTTTCTATGTTTTGGGCAATTAAAACACCTGTAATTCTGTAATTTAGTGAATGCAAACTAGATTATTGCCATACTGTGGAATATTTCAGATATGGAGATGGCAAAAACTCAGAAACGTTACAAGGTGCAGCTTTAACTTTGTACTTTAACCCAGTAATATTAACATACCGCAAAGATGATCCACTCTCTGCACTGAAGTGTTTTGAATATAGATTTTAAAACCGTCTTGTCCTTTAATTCACTACACTTCAAAGTTTGTTCCAACGACGAGATGGAGATAATCAGAGAGGTCACAAATGCTTCTGCGACAAATACTCAAGAAGGAAACATCCCGTAATATATGTACAGGCTCTTCAATGTGAAGAAAGTACCAGCCAAGTGTTGGGTCTCGTTTCTGAGTTCAACCCTCGCAATTTTCCCCAACACAATGAAGTAGTCTGAAGAAGATGTGCTTATGATTAGGCCTGCATGGATCCACATAGCAGGTTGTGTCCTTTATATACATTGATTTTAAAAAAGCAGATTTTTTTGGAGTCTTGTAAACTGCAACTGCGGAGCTCATTGTTGAAGTCAAGTGTTAGATTCAAGCGTCTTCGTATTTTCAAACAAAAACATATTTTCTTCCGTGTTTTGAACAGCAGCGGGCTTGACTTCAGATTCCTTTTAAAAACAAATTGACAGATATAAGATGCTGTGGTGATGTGACCCTACAATGAATGGCCACAGTGATTGTATTAGACTCTGGAAATGGTTGTAGGTTTCAATTCTATGGGTGTAAAGTTCGTCAAAGTTTGTCTCCCTTGGGTGCTCAGACGGACTCGGTGGGAGACTGGTCATCCTGGTTCGGCCTCATGGACTGTACACTTGTCAGGATTTTCTTCTGGTGTCCGGCAAGCAGCACGCCGATCCTCTGCAGATCCCTAAAGAAACAGCAAAAAGAATATGCTCATTATGTCATACAAATTCAAATAGTTTAAACTTGTAATTTTTGGGCAATTTAAAAACAATAGCAGTTGCACCAGCGTATTACTCCAATTAGGGAATATTTCTGTGATATTTTGGCATTGAACAGGGCTCAGCTGGTTTAGCCTGGTGTGTAGTTATGATCTATGAGACCCGTGGATCATTATGGTCATTATACCACCGACTTCTGTGTTAGAAAACTAGTGCCATAAGCATCATCACAACAGAGTCACTATCACTGATGGATAGCAAATTTTCATTTTCATTTTAGCAAAATGACTACACACCACTGCCAAGTCCTACTCCGATAATAAAAAATAAAGTGTAAGAACAAAGTTAGTACAGAGAAGTGGCTGTATACTGGGAACAGTGAAAACAGGATGACTAAGAAAATATTTCAATGCATGAATCACTCCAAAAAATGTTGAGAAGGTAGATGGTGATGGGAAACAACTATAGCATGGTTAAAAGCTCTAAAAAGTCAATTTAGCTAAATAGGCTAATAGGCATTGAAAAGTGTATACTTAGTGGCAATGGTGCTTTGACAATGTTAAATTACAACTGAAGACACGTCTTAGATATGGATGCCCAAAATGGGCTTTCAATAAAACAAA
>KN505339.1:0-15826 GCA_000787155.1 Scartelaos histophorus
TCAGCAGCAGCAGGGGAATTTTTTGTGTCTCAGAGCGATGGAATGAAAATAATGGAGTGAGTCATGAGGTGCTCCAAAAACAGGGGAGAACAGGACCCCAGTGAAACACGCTCTGGTGATTTCCCGACTGGATTTAGGGAAAGTGGATTATCCTGCCTCTTCAAAGCTCTGCTAAGTGTTACAACACACTAAACTACATTAAGTGGGCCTGTATTGCGTTTGTTATGTAAGAACTTGGTAATGTCCCATTATAACCCATGCTATTTCAAAATAACGAGGATGGAAATAGGTCGTTTAAGTTACTATTGTTTTAGGGGGAAAAAAATCTATAAATTCATTGATTAAAAGTAAATTCTGTAGCCCATCAGGAGGGTAGGGGGTGTTTCCTGCAGCTGATAATATGGGGGTAAACAAGCAGGCTCAGACACGTCTGTGTGCTCAGGAATCTGTGTCTTTAGTCTATTATTCCATTTCGTTTTACGTTAGTACTTTTACACTTGAAATATAAATTGAATATCTAGACAAAGTCTAGTCGTTAGGCACTGATAAATAAGGAATCAAGTAAAACTATGCATCTCAGTCAGCGACAGAGGAGCCCTACAGTAATACATTATCCATTTGGCAGATCACCACACTGCTTTTCTGATTTGAGAGGCCAAAGCAAACAGTGCTGTTGAATCACGTCTTTATCAGTAACATTGGCGAATAACCTCTGTGAACGAAAATAAAATGCCGACTTACCGCTCATCTTTCTCGATATTCCAACATATAGGGTGTAATGCTGTGCCAAGTTATCACTTACTGTCTTCACGCCAAACTTGACAGAGTGAAGTAGAGTTAAGAGTCCGAGCGAAACTGCGCGGCGGAGTCACAGTGCGCGCCCCACCTGACGCGGTGGGCGGAAAACCTGCGCGCACGTCCCTCCACCTCTGGCACCAGTCAGCTGAGCTGCGTGAGCCACGCGTAAAGTAGATCCACTACAGACACGACGGGGCCACTCCACAGACTGTATGTGACCCACAGGTCTGCTTGATAAAACGCTGCAGTAGTGCTTTGGGTTTGTAAGTCTAATGTGCACTTCCCTTTTGTAACGCTGGGTGGCATCTCTGCAAAGACTCTTGATTTAAGCTACTTGTTACTGGTAAATAATTTAGCTCAAACGACCTTCATAACGTCGACTCGTTTATAGGGTTACCTATACTTATACTTATAGGGCTACTTTCTGCGACATGGGTTGTGAAAAGTAGAATAAATAAAGTTGTGAGTCATTCAGTGCAGGTGCTGCGCTCCAATTATTCTCAAGGTGAGTTACCGCCCTGAGGGGAAAGGCCTTAGTCACTGCCAGGCAAATGAGTAAAACACTACAAGACAGTGACACACAGGGATTTAGGCAGTATTGTTTGTAGTCATATTCTCAATGTGGTATTTTCATTTGGAAGAGGAAGTGGAATATATGACTTGCCCACTAGTCTAAGAGTGCACCTGAAGTAGCCCAAGTCAAGTTTTGCAACGTAATTATTAAAAACATTACACAACTCCACACCCTAAAGCCATTGAGAATAGGCCAGTTTTGTAGGTTTAATTAAGCTAGTCTGAAATATGAGACTGCTTAATGATAACACAGAGAGAGTTAACGCTCTGTTAAATAGAAAGTAATAAAGTACTAGCCTCTACTAACTAAATAAGCATGATACTAAGTCAGAATTTGTCTTGTTATAGTTTAATCCTTGACGATCATCTTGAAATTGCCTGGGAAATTTACTCCTGGTGTAGTGCTGGTTGTTGTTGGTCCTGTTGTAGTCCTGCTTTAATCCTGGCTACATCTTGGTTTAGTTTCAGGTTAGTCCCAGTTTAATCAAGTGTAAACACACTTGTGTTTTTGTGCCCCTTTCAGAGTGTGTCCACCCAGCAGAGCGTCCCGGATCAGGGTGTCTGCGAGGAAAGAATGAGCATTCCAGTAGTCTCTGAGGTGACGGCGACACAGAGGGGGCATTGACAGTACACCCGGAGCCCATGGTTTGTGTATGCAGGAATGTGACACACACTGTGCTCTATACTGGACCTTACGCAAGCCTTAGACGACTAAATGACCATTTTACTATAAGACAATCACAGCTTAACTCTAGCCTACTTTTTTCCTTGGATGGTGTCCAACAGCAAATCCTTGTTGCACCAGGCCTTGTATTGAGAGAAAAAAAGAATGACATAGATAGAAATAAGTACATTATTTTATGACAAGCTGTTATAATGGAAATGTTACCTTTGGTAACCCACTGGTCAACAAAATAATAGAATCACTTTTAAAGTGTGTATAGTTTAGCTTTGCTCTGTCCATAGTGCTGCTGTGGACCTCAAATGAACACTGCTATAACTACATCTAAAACTACTTTTTAACAGTCCTACATTACTCAAAACGGACTCTTTAAGCCATGTTAATATCCTCATGTTTTTTTTAAACAAACAACGTTGTGTTTTTTCATTCACTTGTGTTTGAGTAATCCTTTATTTTCAAGGTAAAAATGTCTCACCTGATGTGATGTCATGAAGCAGTAGTTTTGAAGTCAGTAGTTATGTTTTATGTTTTACCTGTTGTTCAGTAGAGATTGACAATTCCAGGGCTGAAATGATCCATGTGATTTTAATGAAGATGCATGGAGTTTTAAAACACAGTGGAGCACTTCCTGTATTATCACATTACATCGCATGGGTGTTTTATATTTTGGAGAAGAACTCAGCCTAAATATGCAGGATTTGTGTTAAACATGTGTGAATTAAACAAAACACATCTCCAGGTATGTTTTAATGAAGAAACAACATTGTAAGAAAGATGAAAAAATAGTATAATATAGACCTCTTTGACAGTCTATTGAACAGTAAAATTGTAGTGTGAAATACGGAAAGAGAGTGTGGAGACATTAGGAAAACATGTCTGCTACTAATACTTCTGTTATATATTCATTTAACTTGTAACAGTTATCAAATTGTTAAATAGCTTTGTAGGTCTTTCTTTCATTACCGCATTTGTACCACTCGGCCTGTTTTTGGCACAAAACACTGCAACTGACCCCCAGTGGCTCTGTCTATGACTCAAGGCTGACAACTGCACAGAATTGGCCCTTTGTGAACTAGAAGAAAGCCTCTTTTCTGAACTTTACTGGAAAAACAAAGCTAAAAAGGAGAATACTTGCAATGTGAATTACATTTGATGTTGCGGATTGTGCTTCTTTTGTGGCGTTGAGTGCAGTGCTTATCGGCCTTATAAAACGCAATACCATAGAGAGGAGCTTGTTAATAACAACAAAGCTATGCAATTTCCTGTGCAAAGTGGAATAAAAGCAAAACAACATAAACAATACCAAGGACAGAGGAATGGATTTCTCACTCAAGCAAATAAGAAAGAAAATTTCAAGGGGACAAGTATGGACAAAATGAGAAATAGTTATTATGTAAAACCTTAAAATATCACATAAAATATTACAAGGCCAGAGAAAAAATAATGAAAAATGTATTAAGATGCAAATGTATCTGGTAATGCTGACCATAGTGAGTGCACTTTGATTATGTTCTCAAAGGTTTTAATTAAAATAAAAGTTTTTGAATAGGTATAGGAAGGATAGACCTAAAAGTATAGAAGTAGGACTAAAGTAAGAGCTCTATACTGTACACTACTGGTCAAAAGTTTGGAAACACTTTTTCTTTTATTTTTCTTTTTTATTTCCATGATTATTTACATTATAGATTCTCATTGAAGTCACCAAAACTATTATAATAATATATAATAATAGCCTTTGTTTTGAACCCTGGTTTGCATTTTTTGCATTTCTTGACCATGACAGGACACAGCTGTGAAGTGGAAACCATTCCATGAGACAAGAAGTTTATTGGGAAAATGCCAAGGGTTTCCAGTGCTACTGACAGAGCTACTTTGAGCATTTCAATATAAAATATGAGAAAAAATGTGGAACACTGAATGAAGCTATGTGTCCAAACTTTTGACTGGTAGTAGTGTGTATATAGAGGTGTGTATGTCAGTATTTAAGCATAGATGTGCTGTTAAGATGCTTTGAATGGCTGCCTGGTTAGTCATATCATTTTAGTATTTGGGTTTTAATGGTGGATTCTAATCTCCCTGACCCAAATTACATTCCATTTTTCAAACAAAGACAAACATCAAAATGTCTTTTGTGATTTTCAGTTTTCACTACATTTGCTTTGCTGAAAAGGAGACAGGATTCATGTTTCAAGATTGTGTTAAAGGTGCATATATAGGCAGCATATTTACATTTAATCATAACTTACAGACTCAAATATCTATGTATTCATATCCAATATAGTGTTTTATTGTTCATAATGAGTGATAGGGGCTTCTTCATCGTCACCAGCTTGAGTCCAGTACACATTCAAGTCTCAAAGCACAATGGATGTTTTGAGTAAGTTCATGCCCGGGGAGCAGTATTCAGGGAAATTAAGGGGGTTATTCCCCTCTGTCTGTGGGGTGGATCCTCTCTCTGTCTAATACCTGAATTATAATATTCTTGTATTCATAATAATAAATAATATTCCTTTTTTGAGGCTGGAAGTGCAAATTAATATTTTGCTGTTTTATTAAGTCTCAGTTTCTAACATTAGTAGGTCTTAGTATTATAACAAACAGCTGTGCTGCTTCATATTCATTTCTTAATTTTATATTATATGTATGTAATTTTAATGTAATAACATTCATTAATAAAATATGAAACATAGACTATCCCGATTGAGTAAAGGTGATATGGACCTTTAAAAATCATAACCACTTTGCTGCTGGAGGCTTCCTGTACTTCCAAATGTTTCTAGCCAATTAGATCCTGTAAGGACTAAGTACTGTCTGCTTATTTACTAAAGCAGTGTGGTCTAACATTACAAAGGTTTATTGTCTGCAGGCCAACTTCCTGTCGCGTCCTAGGACACAGAGACACGAGAGGAGCCCAAACACTGACTTACTCCAAACCACACTTTGCTTACACTATATCAACTGTCCAGCTCTACTTCCTGAAGGATGTTCTCCACATTCACATCTGGCTTCCATAAAAAATATATTGTCTTTAGTGGATGAATCTCCACAGATTCCTTGATCCCTTTAAGATCATCTTCAGATCCCTTTAAGTCTGCAGTCCATTTCATGTGTTTATAAAAAGAGATCAATTGCTACAACCATGCCATATGTTTTTATACAGTAAATTCCAAATGGCTACAATGGTGAGACATATTGTAACACTCATTTCTCACTCAGCAGCTGCTGTCGGAGGGACATTCAGATTTACAAGTGCCCAGGCCATGCACCCCGACCCTTTATACATCTCCACAGTATAAACGTCAACATGAGGCCTGTTTGTCAGATCTACAGTTCCCACAAGCGCATTGCAACATTCCTGCAATAAATATTAATAAGGACATCATCTCCACACTTTTTAAAAATTAATACCTTTAAAGCACACATGCATTTCTACAAGCGTGCCTACTTGTGTCCTGTCCGAACTTTAGCCCGGCCCTTTCCTCCTCCTCCTCCTCCTCCTCCTCCTCTTCCTCGACTCTTTATCTCCGTGTGTCGTTCTTGTTCAGGGCTGCTCAGAGTGGACATGCGGCTGCCCAGAGCAACACTCATGTGAAGCCCATGGCTACTGGAATATTTCACTGCCCCAAAGGTAAGGCTAAAGGGAGCATTGTCAAAGTACTTATGTTTGCAATGCATATTCAAATTTGCAAGTTTATAATTTAAACTAAAAATGTAAAATTACCTTCTGTTAATTCTAATTCATAGGACTGAAAGCGTTTTATGAACATATTGTAGAGTTTTGAGTTGGAGAGCTGTATGTCAGTGAACCTTATAGCACTTTATAGCAGTGATGACACCATAAACACCTATTATATTATCATTACACATATCTCAATTTGTAAAACAAGAATGCACACTGTATAGCATGTATCTATAAAATAACTAATTAATAACATCATTTATTCTGTTTACCATTAGTTATAATTTAACCAGTTTAATTAAACGCAAGGACTTTTTTTTTAACTCTCACATTTACTTAAAGGTTACTGTCATTTTTGTTTCACTAATTTACTATACAGTTTATTGTAGCAGACCACTAACACCAAACAAAAGTTCCTAGGTGAGGTGCACTCCTCCTGCACCTCTTTACACATCTGCGTGTTGACTGTGTGAAGTTTGGCAATATTTGTTGAGACGTTTTTCAGTCAAACCATTGTCACGCATGGAGACACGTTTGCCCCACACTTGTCTCTTGAGCCATTTTCTCTTGCTCTAAAAGAAACATTGAGGGGGAGTTGCACAGTCGGGTGTTTCACTAAGCGTAAATAATGCTTGTTTAGCTCGCTGCCGTTAGAGATGTGGGGTTGTGTATTCAAGCTCGCCTTTCCACAGATCGCACCTATAACTTGGCTTGGTCATCTGCTTGGAGATAGTTCAGTATTGTGAAACATTTCAGCTGAAGAAAAAACATCTCCATGGAGACAACAGGTGGCAAACGGTACATAAATACTCTAAAGATTGTTCTTGCAACTTTGGGCATACACCCATAGACACTTTAAGTAACTTTTCAGTCTTGTAGAAACACAGTAGTCTTTATAGTCTTAACTTAAATGACTAAACCAGCTTGGTTGTTTATGTTCTCTGGAACAGGACTATGGAACAGTCCTTTGCAGGCTATTTTTACCACACTGCTTACGATTTTTACATGTAATACTGAATATATTACACAAAATTGACTCTTGTGAGCTTTAAGCCATGTTATAATGTTGTTACTTCACTGAAAACATACACAAAGTTGTGTTTTGTTTCATTCACAAATGTTTGAGAAGTCCTTTATTATTAGTGAGCCTACATTTCCAAAGCTCAAAATGCTCTCCTTCCACTTTGTGATGTCATAAAACTGTAGTTTTTAAGTTAACTATCTTTAAGATATCTGTTTCCCCTTTGTCTAGTTGAGATAGGCTATTTTAAGTCTGAAATTATCTAAATTATTCTAGTGAAGTTGTGTGGTGTTTAAAAACACAGTGGAGTATTCCATATATTACGACATGAGTGTTTTCTGTTTGAGAGGCCTATGCTGGAGTTTTGTGAAACAAAACACATCTACATGGCATGTTTTGGTGAGGAAACAACATTACAACAGAGATCAAAAATAAAAATAGAAAATAGAGGAGAGAATAATAAAATATAGGGCCTTTAAAACAATTTTGCCTATGAAATAACGTTCCAGTGCATAGCTCAGGTTGCCCTGCCACGTTGTGTCTGTTGTATTTTGGAGCGACTTTCACTGGTCAGAGCAAAATGACCACAACCACAGCAGAGGAAGAAAACTGTGACCCACACTTCACCACAGCTCAGTCTGTGCATACCACTCCCACAATGCACCTCTTCATAGTGTAACTCTGATTTGATTTTGAGTTGTGTAGAACAGAAAATACAGTAGCAAGAGACTAACAGAATGAAGAGACAAACATAGAAAGGGAGAAGAAAGACAAATGTGTCACTTCTTATTACTTTACTTGTCTGCAGTGGTGGAAGAAGTAGGCCTACTTACTTTTGCTACTTGAGTAAAAGTACAGATACCATAGCAAAAAAATAAACATGTAAAAGTATTGCATGAAAAATCTACTTAGGTAAAAGTATTTAAGTAACAGTTTAAACATGTATTTAAAAAGTAAACTGTTACTTAAGTACCACTAACTAAGTGGAGGGATGCACAATCTCCTTCCTTTCTTTAGTGGGTGAGGGAGGTTATGATGTGTGTAAATGATGTGTGTAAATGTAGTACTTAGGATATAGTTTATGGGGTTCACTAAATAAGCACCATAAGACTCGGGTGCCCTTTATTGCATATGTTGAGTTTACCATTTACATGAGTGGGGAGTGCATATTTCACAATTAATAGTGTGTGTTTAATGCGTTTGTGTGTTTTTCATATGTTTTTGTTGTTGTTATTGTCATTTTTATTTTATTTATGTTTGTTGTTTTTATTGTTGTTTATTTATTTATTTGTTTGTTTATTTATTTATATTTTTTGCCACATCCTTGAGGTTAATCTGTATGTGATTTGCCATTGGCTGGCATGACTGTAATTGCTATTTGTGAATATGTTGTGTTTATCTTCCACCATTGCTTATCTGTCACTGCAACAACAATAGAAAGTGGGTTTTGTTAATACTTTTGTGACTAATGGTAGTGTGGCCAAGAGAGTTCTGATGCCTTATATACTCCAAATCATTCAGTGGACAATAAGTAGCTCATAATTATTTAGAACTGGTCACCATTTTATATTGAGACTTGTGGTTTTGTTCTTCGCCTTCATATTCTTATTCTTATTCTTTCTGCTCTTCAGCACCATGGCTTTTTCCTGGTTACAATGAGTAAGTTATGTTATATGTTAGTAATGATATATTGGCCTAATAATGACAATACTGATCTATTTGCCACTCTGCTCCAGCCGATTCAATGGTGCGCTGGACTGGGATTAGATTAGACACAGTTAATCTATGCCATGGCACCATCACCTTGGTCTGATTGGTGTGACATTAATCCATCTGCTCACAAGAGGTCACACACAGCCTTACTGTTGTCCAGGAAGACACTACTGCAGACAGTGTGAAAAATGATTTAATCTAATGTTTTTATCCAAATGTTAAACATCCACACTGCAAAAAAAGTCTCTCAACTGGCATGGGAAGGCCTTGGGTCCCCCCGGGGGAGCTGGACGAAGTGTCCAGGGTGAAGCAAGCCTGAGAGTCCCTGCTTAGACTGCTGCCCCTGCGATCCGGCCCCAGATAAGCAGAAGAAAATGGATGGATGGATAATCCAAAGGAAGGAAATGTGTTTTGTGACATAATGTTGTTGTGCTCAGAGATAATCAGTCATCATTGGAATATAGTTGGTAGAAATAAATTACACACATATAATTAAAAACAGGTAAACTTCCAAACAGTTTTTCACAACATTTCACAGACTTTATTTAAACCTCTCTGGCAGAGGGTCAGAGTTATTATTGCTTTGACTAGAATGTTTCACAGTATGGCTTTAAACTTTTCTTTTTTCATGGAAACCAAACCAGACCAAGTTACAGGTCAGATCTGTGGAGAGAAAATATCACTTACTGTCAGAATGCTTGTTCTAGATTCTAGCATTAAAACCCCCCTGTACATGTAAGGCAGGGCAGTTTAATGTCGCACTGTGGAACATTCTAGTCATGACATCCATAGAAACAAGCAGGTGATGAACCATTATGCTGCATGGTCATTAATTCTCCTTTCTCTTTTCTCCTTAGTCGGCCTTGATTGAACCGAGTGTAGACAGAGAAGCTCTCTATCTGTGCACCACTGTGAGCCTAAATGGATTTAGGAACACAGAAAGCAAGTGTTAAGACTTCAGGAAGAAGGAAAGACAGAGATTATGAGCTAAGTCCCTTTCATGGCCAATCGGTGAGCAGCCTTATCTTCACTGGAGCGTGCAGACAAAACACTAGCTGGATTAGGACTTTTTACTCCAATAGAGAGGTCATGTAAGACAGTTTCATTTCGCTGTTTCCGAACTAGTACTGCACCGCGATAGGTGGTGGTGACTGCACATCCCACGGGCTGGTGGCTGTTCCACATGGATCAACTTCTTTAGCATAAGCCAGTGTATGGAAGAGTCTACAATAAGGGAAGTCTGCAGGTGTACTGGATCAAAGATAGTCTCACAGGTAAAAATAAATAACTAATGTTAGAAATAATAGTACATATAAATAATAGTATATGTAATTAATATATGCTATGCAATCAGTATTAATATTGTGGCCGATCAATACAGTGCTACAGGTTTGGTATTCTGAATTGTAATATTGAATTTACTGTCCACTGATAATGTATACAAATATATATGGTAATGAATATTGACGAAATCTCTCTAAATTTGTCCAGGTGTTTCTCTTTTTATAAGTGACATAACAGCTGTGTTAAAGCACATAGTCACATATTGCATCTGAAACATTTTATTTTGTGGCATCAAGTTCCACACAGCTGCTGAGATGCTGGATCCCAATCTCCAATCTAATTGTAGTTGTGGTTGTTGTTTTTCCTCCTTCTGTCCACAAAGAGCTAAAAGTGAACACTCTGCCAGGCCCACGCCACATAAACTCTGGTGACTGAACAGAAGTGGACATTCCTTATGCTGCTCAGACTAAAGCTTTCAGGGAATAAAAGTCATTATTAAAGTGTCAACATGTTAACCTGTTAAAACTGCATATAATCTAATCATTTATTGATTAAATTGATTGAATTAAGAAGTAATCATAATATTGATTCTGGCACTATTGCAAGTCTCGGGCCTGGAGCTCTAAACACGAGGTGTTTCTGTGCCTGGAGCTCCCTGCGTTCGATGAGCCTTCACACTCGGACTTGTGTCTTGAATATGATGTCACATCCAAGCTTAAACGCAATCATATGCACCATAAGCTCGGACATGACATCACATCTGAGATCTGAGTTGGAAGGATAACTGAACGCAACTGGGGCCAAGATTGGGCCCCCAGTGTTCAAACCGATACAGTGCAATAACCAGCTATTTTCTTTAATCCTGTAATCAGTAGGCATTTTATATGCTAAAACATTTTGAGTAGCAGAACTTGCAGACAAACAAACAAACCACCCAAACCACCGCACTTCCTGCCTTAATATTTATATTTTATTATTTTATTTTTCAGATTGCTCAAGTTGAACTGGGACTTGATTTTTTTTAACCAAAAATCCAACTGAGTTGAAAAAGCACACCACCATGAGCCTGGCTAAACTGCCTGGCATAAAGGGCCTTGTGTCTAGCTCCCAGGCCAAAAGACGCTTCAAGAGTGACCTGTCTGTGGACATGATTGGCCCACCCATGGGAGACTTCCGCCATACTATGCATGTTGGGCGCGGAGGTGATGTCTTTGGAGACACGTCTTTCCTCAGTAATTATGGAGGAGGAGGGGTCAGGGAGCCAAGCAGTCCAGACTCCACCACCTCCAGGACTGGCTTTTTCACACGCAAATTCAAACATGTGCGCAAGAACTCTGCACCACGCCCCAGGGGTGGCTCACGTGACTTATCCTCTCCACCTCCCGATATATCACCTATCATCAAGAATGCCATCTCCCTACCCCAGCTCAATATGGTGGATTCTGCCAGTGGGTGCCTACAGAGGGCAGTGTTAACCACTTCGTTCAGTTCTACAGATGATGCCCTCTGTACATATGGTGAGAATTGGGTTCATTTATTTCTATCCTTTAACTAATTATGGTTTGTTCATTAGGCATACTGTGAATTTAAGATGGGGGCAAAAACTGTGCCCAAGGTTTCCTAAATGTATTTATTTATCTGAAAAGACTGGAGACTGAAACATAAGCTAAACGATAACATACATAGATTAAACCCATTCCAAATGACAAGACTCCAGTCAGGACTAAACCAAGGCTTAACTTGGCCTGGCACTGTCACTGTTTTGGCAGTGTGAGGGAAGATGTAACCTGGGATTAACCTGTAGCCTACACCCATTTGACAAGACCAGGATCACCAGTGGTTCGTGGACCAGGGTTGGTTTTGAGAACTTGATACAAATGTCACCACCTCCCAAAGGTGCCTTGGCCGCTCTCAACCCGTTGTATTTGAAAGATATGAATTCATGTAAAAACACTATTCAACATACATTCCTTTTATTTTCAACTCAATGTGAGGAGATTCTTAAATACTCCTATAGTTCAAAGCAGTCAAAGCTCTAAGTGAGCTGTGCACAAACGGGGGTCTTAACTGTCATCCTCGGCAAACATTGCTTTTACTGAAAGATTAATCTGTGTTAATTGAACTCATATTGAAGAGACATGTAATCATATATGTGTCATTTTAATTGAGGAAAACTGCAAATGATTCACCAGATGACGTCTATGCATGTCACTGCCCACTTTCTAATAACTCAGCTTTTGCCTGTAAATGTCACTAATAATAGTGACTGACGGTCTCTTCTCTAACTTTATTCTCACATTCCCCATAGTCAGGGTGTGGTTACCTAGACAACACCTAAAAACACACACAGCTGGTTTGAAGGACTAAGTGGGCATTTCCTGTCATCTCTCAGTAACGATCAGTAAACATACTTCAGCCAATCAAAGCGCAGCAGGCAGCAGTGAGCACCAAGTGCACTGGAAATCCCCTCATGAACACAGATTACCCACTGCATCAGGAATCTGCCCAGGGACCAGGCTTTGTTCACATTACAGTAATAATACATTTTGTTCCAGATTGCATAATTGTTAATGCTGTAATTTACTCTCTAAACATTATTAAAATAAAACGAATAACTACATTGCACTCCGTAATATATGAATATTTAACTAGGTTGTAGCGAGATGTGATTAATGTTATGGAATTAAGCAATCATTGTGAATCATGTATTTTGCGTGTATTTATACAGTGGTAATATGGGGAGAAATGCTGATGATGTCAGTGTCCAGACTGTTACTCTACAAAAGTTTTTTATAAGACAATAGAGGACAGGCTCTATCCTAGTTGAGCCCTTGTTCAGTTCATTTGGTTAATACTTGTGTAGTTCCCCTCATCTCATAATACTGTCATTCTTATGGCTGACTGTAAAAAGTAAACAGTGGTTTGTTTGATCTCAAGTCTGTTATCCCACACTGCCATCGCCCGGTGAAAACATTAAACTGCCACTAACTTCTCATGGGATTCCACTTCTATTTTTAGGTACTGCCTACCTATGATCATTTGGTCAAATCAGCAAGAGACCCAAGAAAAAAATTGGTTTGAAGACTTCATTTTGCCACTTGGCCATAGTTTGGACATGCAGGGTTGAATCGTAACTGCAATAATGAAACTATAAATAACTAATTTGTATAAGTGATCAGATTGACCATTGATCACACAAATTGAATCCTGTGTGAGTGTCTTCTCAGTATTCTTGTGTGTGTGGACAGGTTTCCAGTCTGGCTTCGTGACCCTGCCTCGGCTCTCCCGCATGGACAGACCAGGCCCAGATGGAGAGTCCTGCCGGGGCTCTCTGCCACGCTCCGATTCCCTCACCTCCTTCACCCTGGACCTGGGACCCTCCCTCATGACCGAGGTGCTCAGCATGATTGACATCCACAGCTGCCTTCAGACCTCCAGTCAGAACTCAACAGAGAGGGAAGACGAGGGGCAGGAAGAGGAAGAAGAGGAAGACTCAGAGACGCCTATAGAGAGCCCTGAGGTCCTATCACCTGAGCCTAATGAGAGCATGTACAGCACACACATGAACAGCAGGGGGCACTGTAGTGGCTCAGACTTTACACAGGAGCAGAGGAGAGCTGCAGCCCTGTCTGAGTGTGGGATGGAGGCCGAGAGTTTTCAAAGGGCAGCACATGTACTGTCCCGTCATTATGGAGGAGCATCCTTCACACACAGGAGTAGACAGAGGATGTCGCCTGTTTGTAACCATGACAACATGTCTGCTGTTTGTAACCATGGTATCACATCTCCTGTCTGTAACCATAGCAAGAAGTCAATATCAGGTTCTTCAGAGGATGAGGAAGAGATCAAAGTATGAATTTTAAATGATGTATGAACTCAAACTGAGCAATGCACTGGACCTGTGGGTTACTGAACTTGTGATTAGACTAAACTCTATATTCAAATAACAGTACAATAAATAATGTTTCATCTAGAATATTTTTATTTTTTTGCCCTTAACATGTATGCTATAAACAAATTACAATTTTTGTAATATAATTTTACCTTGGATTCTTTATTTGCTATAGATTCAGGTTAGGTTAATCAAGCTATTGAGCAACACATCTTCATCTCCACAATCATCCAGGTATCTCCTGCTGCAGGTTCATGATGTGTTGTTGATGTTCTTTTCTCTTTAAAGTCTAAACAACTCATTAGCGTACAGCACCTTGAACCAAATCAGCAAGATTCTCATTATTATTAATTTCAGGGCTAAAAACACTGGTAATGAATGGTATTAAATTCAGTTTATTATATTATGCTCTAAGGCTTTGGGCTGTCATCATTCAAGTTACATACCACCTTGTTAATTATGTGATATGAAGCGTAAAGGATTTTTCTCAGTGGAATCTTCCTTGTTCTAATCAGAAAACACCAGGAAGGTTCAACAGATCAAATCAGTACACTAATGGCATCTTGCATTTTTTCACCTTGTTCTAAACAATTAACAATAATACATGTATTAAAAAAACACATTTTACTTTGGAAATGTAATTGGGTTAGAACGAGGACACATAAGCCTCTTTAGGCATTTTCATTTATATTAATTTTAATATATTTGGAATAAAATATTGAATGATACACCAAATCTGGTATTTTCAAAAATAGACCACAAATAAGAAATTAATCCTGAATGAGTGGTGCAAAAAACACAAATGAAAAAATATCAACATAATATCAACATAACATAAAGCTTCTGACACTTGTGGGTAACCACAACCTTTACTGCCTACTTAGGAGTAATGATTTAGGAGTAAACATATGGTGTCTAAAACTAGTCAGAACTATTCTTTTAAAAAGTTACTCAAATATATCAGCACGGACTCTGCTCTCAAGTCACATGATCAAATAAGTCTTGGTAATGTCTTGTCAGTCTTGGCAATGTTTTACATTGACAAGTGAAGATAAGCGTGGAGAAATACTGAAGGGATTTGCTTAAGACAACATTTCCTCATTCATGACCAGATCAAATCATTCATTTTTCTAATGCACAAGTTTAAAAGCTTCAGATGCAATCAAAATATTGATTGGCAGTTTTAATGTCTGACTGGGGTTGGGATGATTAAAGCCTATCTAAAGGGCGTGATGATGATGCCTTTGATGACGCCTTATGAAGTATTTCAAGGTATTTGGATCTATTTTGCATTTATTTCAAGAGTGCTGAAAGTATTACTAAAAATAAAAAGACCAAATCTCTTCTTGCAGTAAGTTGAGTTGCCTCTCCACAGATCTGACCTGTGACTTGGTCTGGCAGCACCACTTCCTTCTCTGTCCATGTGATAACCAGGTGGCTAACTATCTTCCAGAAAAGTGACATAGTGCACCTTTAGGTATGCTATATTAGAAAACCCAGTGTTTAGTGTGAAAAATCCTTTAAATGGACAGATGACTAGGAGTCTCAACAACAGCAGCTCAAGGTGAGTTTGATACTTTTTATTACCAACCACAATTATCTGTTTATATCTGTCTCTTTATATCTGTTTCTTGTCTTGTTGTGTTGGAACTGTATAAGAAAAAATAAATAAATTTTAGCCGCTTATTATTATTCTCCGTTTTTGTGCAGTGAGATGGAGTCAGACAGTGAAGACGATGATGGAATTAAATACAAAAGAAATGTGGAATAAAAATATGGAGCCTCAGAGGGGCCACAGGGTGAGGGTTACCGTATTTTTCAGGCTTAAAGTGCACTGGATTATAAGGCGCAGTATCAAATAATATGTCAGTTGTGTCATTGTCCACACATAAGGAGCATCAAATTATAAGGAGCAATAAGCGAAACTAAACATGTGTCGGATAAATCGAATTTTATTCAGGTAATTTACAATAACTCTCAGTTGTAGCTAACACAAAAATACAAGTTTAACAGTTGGTGATTTGGGCATCAAACATGCCCGGATCCCTCTCAACATTGTTCAGTTTTAACACAAAAATACAAAACCTGAAATCTGCATGGTGCATGTCTCTTAACAGGTGCATTTTGGGTCCTTGAACACCACACGGCAGAACTACCGGTATGTTGCACAGTCGCCCTATATGT
>KN505339.1:15956-34495 GCA_000787155.1 Scartelaos histophorus
ACATAAGGCCACTGGATTATAAGGCCACTGTTGATTTTTGAGAAAATTTAATGTGATTTTAGACGCCTTATAGTCCGAAAAATACGGTAATATAAAAAGAATCCTGAGAAATTATCCCAAGAAATGATCACACAATTCCGTAAAAAGTATCTCGTGATCCTGTGAAAGTTTCTTGCAGTGAATGAATGATCAGGTCGGCAGCATCATAACCACTCCTCTGCCACGTTCCTGGCAGTAAAAGCAACAGGTCTCTAGGTGCATATTTAATTGAATCACTGCCCAGCTAGCTTTCCTTGTTTTGTTCACAGACTGTCTTTCTGTATGGTACGGACTCTAGTGCTGAATACAGGTGGGACTGCTGTTTGTCCATGGGAGGAGCTGCTCCCTATGCGAGCGCCTCTCGTGCCATCAGAGAGGCTGCCGCATACGCCTGCCCTCCCTGCAGGGAGAGCGCTGTGGAGGTGCCAGGTAAAAGTCCTCATCTTTAAGTGCACACACAAGGAGAGGCGGCTCTACAGCTACCTCCTGTACCAATGGAGTGCTATAAGATGCTGTGCGTAAAGCTCCAGGCTCTCCACCATGTGCTTTATTTATCTCACAATTGTACTGTGATGAAAGAATAAGAGAGATGCCAGGTTAAAGAGTGTGTAAAAGACGTTCATCTTTGTCTCAAACAGAGAGCGAGTATTACCTCACATGGATAGAATTCTTAAAGGACGCTCATGCCACAGAAAATGTTTCTTCAATCCAACAAAGCTATAAGCAGAAGTGTGTTGAGGTTTTGGCCCTAAAGAAAAGATTTGATAAATCTTCTAAATTAAAATCCAAACAAGAAGAACTTGAACAAATATCTTCCAACCTTCGGTCAGCAATGTGTGTCTCTAAATAAACAGCCAAATAAGGAGCAGTCAGACTGGTCTAGACACCCTGAGCTGGCTGCAGGGCTGATGATATCAGGACAGTGACTGGAGCTGGATGGTGATGCAGGCCACATTCCTTTAATCTGGGTCTCAAGTCTCATTGATCAAATCATTGACAAACTGGAGGACAAGAGGGCCATTGTTTTGTCAGTTTTGGACATACGGGGTAGTGGGAAGACAACCATGCTGAATGGCATGTTTGGTGTTCAGTTCGTAGTCACTGCAGGCAGATGCACCAAAGGGGCCTTCATGCAGTTGGTCAAACTGTCAGAGGACATCAAGAGAGAGTTTCAGTGGGACTACATCCCCGTTGTGGACACTGAGGGGCTGCGAGCATTAGAATTAGAAGGAAATGGAACAGTTCAGCGTGATAATGAATTAGCAACATTTGCCGTTGGAGTGGGAAACATGACTCTGGTGAATATCTTTGGAGAAAACTCCTCTGAGATGCAAAATGTTGCACAGATTGTGGTTCAGGCTTTCATGAGAATAAAGAAAGTCAAGCTCTCACCAAGCTGTGTGTTTGTTCACACGAATGTGACAGATGTTGGCGCTGCAGAGAAAAACATGGAAAGGAAAAAGAAACTGAAAGAAACACTTGATGAAATTGTCAAACTAGCTGCCAAAGAAGAGATCTGTGATGCTGTAAGTTTCACTGACATCACTGAGTTTGACGTTGAAAAAGATGTGAAGTACTTTGCTAAACTGTAGGAGGAAAGTCCTCCGATGGATGGCTCCTCCAAATCCAGGTTACAGTGTAAGTGTCCAAGACCTGAAAAACATCATTTTCTCCAAAGCATCACAGTCTTCAGGAGTCATTCTCTCTGAGTTTAAAATCAAAGTGCTAGGTCTGTGGAATGCTTTGTTAAATGAACATTTTGTTTTCACCTTCAAAAATACTATAGAAATCTCGGATTTCAGAAGACTTGAGGTCGAGTTTGGAAACTGGACATGGGCTCTGACGAGTGAAATGCTGAACACTGAAATACAGCTTCACACAGGCATTGAAAATGTGACAATTCACAAAACCGATCATGCTTTTATTTTTGGGCAAATAAGCAGAAAATATGAGGAAATAAAAGCTGCCATATGTCACCATTTTGGTAGAAAAGAACAAAAAGTCCTCTTGGCTCAATGGAAAAACCAACATGAACAAAAGATTAAAGATTTTTGTGATGAAATGGTTTGAGTGATTTTCTTGAAGAAAAGAAGAGAAATGAAAAGCTTAATGAGAAGAAGATGATATTAGACCATTTACACCAAAAATGCATAAACCTGTTCATCAACTGAAAAACAACATGAAAGATGGAGAACAGTTCAACTTTATTTGGCAAATGTATGTGCCTGAAATGGAGGAACATGTAAAGTGTGTTAAAAAAAAAAAAAAAAAAAACTTAGCATGTGATCAATTGATGATTGAGGTTCTTCAAGAAGTTGGCTTTAAGTCCACCTTAATTACTACACGTAAAAACTAAAAATTCTACATGAATCTGTCAAAGCTAGAAGATTACTCAGATGATGTCGTGCAAAAAGCCAATCATAAAACAAAACAGAACATCACAGAGTTTATCCAGACACTGGAGACAGAAGCTGTAGAGCTCATCAAAAACAAACCTGTGACAACAAAAGGCTACAAGACAAACTACCTGAGAGAAATGGCACAACATATGAACACAAGTGTGGAGGAATTTCAAACAAAGTGGATATACTTTCTGAAGCAGGAGTTTACTGTAGATCTCACCCTGTTTGTCTTTGTCAGGACAGACACATGGATCTCTGGGTCACATGAGACATTTGTGAAGACAGAAACACACAAGTATTTGGAAAGAAAGAAACAGGAACATTACACAGTCTCAAGCTTCTGCAAAGGTGAATCCTCAGCGGAGTTTCTTGCTGAAATGATCTGTGAGAAACTGAAGACCTCCATGACTGAATGTGTAACCATAGACTGTATAAAAAAGTGGACTAAGCAAGCGTGATATCACCTGTAGTGTTCAATGCCGCTCAAATGAAATTAAATTCAGTAAATTAGTAAAAATTCAGGATCATTTAAAGTGTTGATAAGAACATTTTAAGACCAAGATGACGAGGCTCACAGCAGCAGTTAGAGAGAGACGAGCGACAAGATCTTAATGTAAGACAATGGGAGTCAGGGTCAGAAGGAGCCGGAAGAGCTTCCGGTCACACTTCCTATTTGGCACACGGCGGCTAACGCGTTAGCTATGTCCATTCATATATACGGTCTATGTGTGTAGCAGAACTGCCATTGATATTGCTAAAGTGATGAGGACCAATTATCCAGCATTTAATGCAAGCAGGCTGAACTGAGTGAAGCATGTGCTGAAGTCTAAGGCAGAGAAAAGAGACTTTAACAGATACATGACCTACATAGAGAATCCAAAGATGTACATTGAGACCTTAATCAAAGAAGATCTTCAAGAATATATCCACAGGCAGACGAATGTGCAGATCCGTCTGAAGAAAAACACTGATGAGATCAAAAATCATATGACTATAGCTCTGATTCAGGCTACTGAAAAGGTGAAAGAAGGAAACGTAGAAATGTGGCTGCAAGAGTTTCACAGTTTGGTTGGAGAAAAACTAAATATTGCCAAATTCTAGCTCAAAATGTTAAAGGTGTGACAGTATTTAGCTTTCTTAAAAAAGCCATAGTGAAGCATCTTGGTTCCATTACTGAGGACCTCAAAAACCTCCCACTGAATAAAATGAATGCGCTCCAGCTCCACTCAGATCAGATCCTGATTGATCAGCTTTGTAACTGCTGCTGGGAAACATGCCCCTTCTACGCTGCCGTTTGCCTCAACACAATCAAAGATCACAGTCCGGACAAACACAATGTGCTCTTTCCCCACAGGGATTGAAGGATTGCACGTTCGAGGTACAGTGAAAATGGCCATTGATTTTTTACACAGCATTAGTTGAAAGTGCCAAAAAAGATTCCATTCTCAGTCCTTCTCACGTGTGTCTGTTCCTTATAAAAAATACTGCAGGAAATACTCTAAATGGTTAATCACTCCTGACGGATCGAAGCTGATTATTGGAAATGGTTTATTTGTCAATTTCAGAAGGAACTTGAGAATTACCACAACTTAAAATTTGTGAGTCAAGGAGAGATCCCCAGCAACTGGAGAAACTATAACAGAGAGGAAGCAGTAGAGAATCTGAATGAAATATGCTCATAGAAACATTAAGTCACGACAAAAATGTCCTGCCCTTCACACAGATAATATCAGGAAACTGGATAGTATAACCTACTGGTGATTGGGGGTAATATTTTTTTTTTTTTTGAAATTCATTGAAATATTTTATTTTCTGTTGTTGTTGTTTGTTTTTTTGATTGAGAATATTTGATTTGATGTTTATGTGACACACGTATATAACATGGTTTTTATCAGGTATGTTATAATGCAGAATACAGAATGCTTAACTAATTGTAAGAGAACTACTGATTGAAATGCAACAAATATAATAAATGTGATGTGTTAATGAGTGACATTGTTTCTTGTAGTGAGTATAAGTAGAATGTCCTTCTCACCTGCAATATATGAGAGATTAGAGTTGACAATGGTTTCTTTATTTTTTACTTTTTATTTTTAGGAAAGAGGACAGTAAATATATAGTAGTGTGTGATTACAGGTTTTTTCTAGCAGATCTTGAAGGAAGTCAGTCTGAAATCCCCCCTGATTCTCAGGTAACTGATGACATGCATGTCTTCGCGGTTAGGGAAGTGCACTGCTTGATCATCAGGGAGCTCCACCTCAAATATGTCTCCACTAAAAGTCACCACAATCTGAATTCAAACAGAGCAGACTCACATTAAGCAAAATATTCACATTAAATGGAATCATCTGTTGCATAGTATGGTTTATAAAGTTATTTTGCATTGACTTACATTTGCTGTCCACCCTGACTATGGCTGTCAAAAACAGATTCTAATCATCACTGTCTAGTCCAAACTATGGTAGAGAACCTTCACATTTGAGCAGGTGCTGCTGTTGAGAATAATCTTAATATTTTCAGTAGAATGACCACATAATAATCAAGAAAATAATTATTATTTTCTGTGGAAAGTTCCACTGCGCGGTAAAGAAGCTGGCATTTTACAAGTACATTAACAAATCATGAATTGAAAATGGTATCGCGTTTTTAAAATGGTATTGTGTTTTTCTTTTCCTCAGTAGTACAAAGAATTTGAACATTTTAGTATTAACCTGAATAACAAAACCTGAATTGACCAGCTGAAATTGTAAACCAGCGTAGGACCCTGTAACATGTAATATTTTATTTATATATTGGCCAGCATATGTATTGCATCCACCTCTTCAGCTGTTCCTGTTCAAGATCTGTAAAATGTCCATCTGGCACAGTTAACCTATAGTTAACTGTCTAACACAAAGAACAATTTTTCATATAGGAAACATATAGCACCTATCATTATTATCTGTACTTATTAAAAATGACATGTCTTTATTATCTGCTCACTGTAATATATGCTCAACATCCCTACCTTGACTTCAGCTCCTTTCTGCAGAGTGTTGTTCATTTCCCTTTTCTCATCGCCCCAGCAACCAGCCGCCTTAGAGTTACACACAAAAACACTTCCATCAAGATCATCACTGAAGCGGGGATTGAAATGCAGCGCCAAGTCCTCCTCGTCACAACCAAGGTCAATCTGGAACCTAGGCACCAGTCATACTCAGTACTCTACAGGTTTACATTGACATCATATGGTTAACTATAGGCCTACCTGTCAGCGTCATGTAGAATCATGCCTTTTATTTTCAACTTGTCTCCAGCTTTGAATTCCATATTCTTCATCTCAAGTTCCTATGAAAAAAAATTCAAAGTCTTACAGAATTTCCTTATTACAACAGGGACCAGGAGAATTTATGTGATTGGTTCAGTCAATAGGTTTATGAGAAACCACAAGGCCACAGTTTAGCATTACAATTTCAACAGAAATAAGCACAAAAAATATGTGCAATACATATCAAATACAAGCGGGTCAAGACTAAGACCACTGCATATATTAACAAATTATCAAGACAATTAGATAATTACAAATACATCCTAAGACAAATAAGTCAAATCTACCTCACCATGTTTGTTGCTATGTTTGTTGCTAGTGTTGCTAAGAGTTCCACAGTCTAATAGAGGGGGACTGTCTTTTTCCTGAAGAGAGAAGCAAATGTGAGAATGTGTTCAAGTATGAATTTTATCTCAGATTCATTTTAAAGAATTAAGGAATCAGGAGACTTGCTTTATCACAATAGTAGAATTGAACATTTCCTACATTATACACACACACACACACACACACACACACACACACACACACACACACACACACACACACACATATATATATATATATATATACACACACACACATACACACAAACGAATAACTCAGGATCCCAATGAACCAATCAATGTACGAGCACGACCATCATGACAAGGTTTTCCGGTTTGAGCGCGGAAGTGACGCACCAAAGTAAATAATGCGCTTTTGCTGCATTTTATAATGGTAAAAAGTGCATAAAATTTGTGACTTTTATCTCACGTTTCAGTGCTGAAGCGTCGAACGTGGACACACAATAGGTAATGCCAATCGTCTTATTAATGTTTTAGCTATTTCTTTGTGTATTCAATGGATGCTCCACCTGCTACTAGCATCGATTACTAGTTAGCATAAACGTCTCAATTCAGTTCGTTTGTTGCTATTAATATTTTATTAGCCCATGTAACATAAATACAGTTTTCAAATGAAACTTGCCATCCATTATAATAACAAGATATAATCTTTATCATCACTTTGTACGATAGCAGATGTCGGTTCACCTGCTATTAAGTGCATCCTTCATTGAAGTACTAATACATTGTAATTGAAATCGATCCCACATCTTAAAATTATTTGCGTCAGTGTACTTTCTTCTACACTTCAGTCAGCTCTTTTTGGCAACGCAGTCCAACAATGTTCACAGACATGGATTACGAGCTGGAAGAAGACAAGCTGTGAGTGTATTGTCCAATTGCACTTTAAGTCTGTTTCATAAAATGGCTCCATTGTTATGTTAAATTGTTATGTTTTGTTATAAGTGGAATACCAACTGTACCAGGGACAGTAAGCCTCCAGAAAGATGCCAACAACCTTATTGGAATAAGCATTGGGGGAGGGGCACAGTACTGTCCTTGTCTCTACATTGTGCAGGTAGGACTGATTTAAAAATAACTCATTCATCTAATGCATAAAATAGTAAATGAAGCCCATGTCTTCCTCCAGGTTTTTGATAACACTCCTGCTGCTTTGGAGGGCACACTGGCTGCAGGTGATGAAATTACAGGCGTTAACGGCAAACCAGTGAAAGGAAAGACAAAAGTGGAGGTGGCCAAGATGATTCAAGCTGTCCAGGTACATTCAACCATTTGTGCACATTAGTGATTACATTTCTTATTCATAAGTATATATACATTACTTTGTAAATACAATGTTACTTTATTTAATACAAAATTTTAAAGAATTTATGAAGGCTGTACTCACGTTTCCTGCTGTGAAATTGTCAATGGTCAGTGTTCAAGCTCACCACTGGACTGGTGAATACGTTATCTATGCTAGAGGGGTTGATACAATGAACAAAGGCAAGTGGTACTATGTCTACGTCATGTTGTTTTTAGAAAATCACTGTTCACAAGCAGAAAGAATCCACGACTTCCTGGACCTGGATTAAAGTCAGACAATACTGTGAGATTTAAAGGATTAGCGTATTTTGCTTCTGTCGACCACTTAGTTCTGGGAGTCACAGCATAATAATGATTCATTTTACACATTTTTGTTTTGTTTTGTTTTACAGGGAGAAGCAATTATTCATTATAATAAACTGCAAGCGGATCCAAAGCAAGGGAAATCTCTTGATATAGGTCTCACCTGGATTCTTAACTAACTTCTTTGTAATTTCATTTAAAAATAAATAAATCACATATAGATTTGTGTTTTAGTTCTGAAAAAAGTAAAGCATCGTCTTGTTGAGAATATGAGCTCTGGTACAGCAGATGCCCTTGGACTTAGTAGAGCTATTTTGTGCAACGGTGAGACCTCATAATGTGGATTATAAACTTGAACAGGTATATTGCTCAGTGTATGACTGTTGGTAGTTATTTGCAGATGGCTTGGTGAAAAGATTAGAAGAACTAGAAAAGACAGCTGAACTCTACAAAGGTAATTAAAGAGTTATAAAATGCTGAACTTTATGTTAATCCGATGCTACATGTTGAGTTTGTTTACAGGACTTATGGAACACACAAAGAGACTGCTGAGAGCTTTTTTTGAGCTTTCTCAAACACATAGAGGTGAGTTCCTGTGTAATAATTTGCTAGTGCTTTAAAGGGCCCATATTATACTGTTTTTCTGATCTATGTTATAATGTTGTTTCCTCATCCAAAATATACCTAGGTGTGTTTTGTTTCACACACAAGTCATGCATAAACAATAAACACAATCACAAGTTGTAGATGTAGGAGATGTAGACAGACTGAATGATAGGATTACTCAAACATCTGTGAATGAAACAAAACTGAACTCCAGGTATATTTTTGATGAGGTTAAAACATTATACCATGACTAAAAGTTCACAAGAGTAAATTTAGCATCATGTAGGACCTTTTTAAATGTTATTACAAATGAACTTGACTTACACCTCTTTGCTTATACAGCCTTTGGTGATGTCTTTTCTGTAATCGGTGTTCGGGAGCCACAGGCAGCCGCCAGTGAGGCATTTGTAAAGTTTGCAGATGCTCACCGCAGCATTGAAAAATCTGGTATTCAGCTTCTAAAGACCATCAAACCTGTGAGTTTGTTATGAATGAAAAGAGTGCTACTTGTTGTCATTCTCATCTCATTGCCTTGACTTGGTTTTACAGATGCTCCATGACCTCAACACATACCTTCACAAAGCCATTCCAGACACAAAGCTTACTATCAGAAAGTATTTAGATGTGAAGTTTGAATATTTGGTAAGATAAAATAAGCAAGTTATTGTATTGATGCTTTAATTGGCAAAGTAAAACATTTGTATTTTTAGTCTTATTGTCTGAAGGTCAAAGAAATGGATGATGAAGAATATAGCAGCATAGTGAGTACATAGTCAATTGGCTATTATCTGATTGTTTTAATTAAAATTGTTTCATTGTTTGTTGGTAATTTTAAATTTGATCCAACAGGCCATGGGAGAACCCCTGTACAGAGTTAGCACTGGCAACTACGAATATCGCTTGATTCTCAGATGTCGCCAAGAAGCCCGTGCCCGCTTTGCAAAAATGAGGAAAGATGTTTTGGAGAAAATAGAACTGCTTGATCAGAAACATGGTATGTGAATGATTCCTTTCAGTGTATTGCATTTCAACTAACAAATCATTACTACTAATCGCCACCATGTTCTAGAAAAAGGTATTTGAAATTAAAGCTCATCGTGTGACATTTCTGGTAGTTGATCCTTAGGCATAGAAATATTTTATTGCTTTGTCTAGAACAAACCTTATGGCATTAAGCTTATCTTTCTCCATGGAGATGAGCAGAGCTTAAGTTACAGAAGTTACAGATCATATCTTTGGAACAGTGGCACTGCTCAAAGTAAGAATGCATATTATCCTAAATGTTGTTGAATAATGAATACACCTGTCTTAATTGAATAGATGCAATACACCATTCATTCCTGACAAAGCAACATCTCCATGGAGACCAGCTGGTTATTTTACTAGTGTACTAGGCAGTAAAAATGTACTGGACTCAGCTTCCTTTTGTAAACTGCATTTATGTTACTCACTTATGCCTATGTCTGTCATTTATCTTAAACACAGTCCAGGACATTGTGTTCCAGCTGCAGCGTTTTGTTTCGAGCATGTCCCACTACTATGACGAGTGTTACGCAGAGCTGAAGGAGGCGGACGTGTTCCCCATTGAGGTGGACCTGTCTCGTACCATGATGAACTACAGCAGCCAGTCCTTCTCCTACACAGACGAGGATGACGAGGAGCAGGGGCTTGGTGGTGAACAGGTGCAAGGAACAAGCACAGTCCAACAGGCAGAGAACGGTGCAGAGAAGCTGATTGATGATGACTAAATGTGTGGTTAAAATCGACACATTTTCATTTTTTAAACTGGCAAACAATCAAATAGCATCAGGTCCAGGTCACATGGTTATTTCACTCTGCATTTAGGTCAACTGTGAATAAATGCAAAATATTTAATTTATCTGAACTGTGCAGACTACTGTATATGTAACTGTATGTGCCTTCTATCCCTGATGAGGAGGTAGCTACAGTTGGATTGTTTGTATTGATAATTAAATGTTATTTTCCAACACTATGCTACTGATGTATCAACAACTAATCTTAGATTTAAATATTTTAACATGCTTTTTGTTTTATTTAACAGAATCACTATAGCTTTGCATTTACTCAATCTGTAAATTGTTATACAGACAAGATTTGTGTTTTATTGTAATAAAGTTTATGTTTTTGTTGTGTTAAATGGCATCCAAAGTGTCCCAATATACAGTGTATTATATGGTTAAATTAATAATTAAAATGATCTTTTTGGAAAATCATGAGTATGAGATTGCTGTCATTTGGGCAGTATTATTATAGTATTATTTTAAGCGGAAATTTTGCAATTCTCGTGTCTGCATAAAGAGGTGCTGAATGTGATTTAACTTTTACTGAATCTTCCTTAATGATTATACATCTCTGCACCAGTAGAGGGCTAACGCGTGCTCCCAAGAGTTATTATTTATAAAAGAAAGCATGGATACCGGAAAATACAGTCTAGCGTTATCGTAATCGTTAGTTGGAGAAAATTGCACAACAAGCGTTAAGCATTTGTGTCACTCCAGGTAAACTAAGCAAATTGACGAAACAAGAAGCCATAACCGGGTCTAAAGAATCAATGAATCAATCAAATCACGCCTCTGTAAGCAGCACTGTCCGCTCATCAACAAAGAGAGGATTATACGAACAATTCTCATTTTTACATCCACACATACACAAAATTATTTAAATTTTCACCTATGTGTGTTTCGCGTAGCCCCAGTGGCCTAATGGATAAGGCACTGGCCTCCTAAGCCAGGGATTGTGGGTTCGAGTCCCATCTGGGGTGAAATATTTATTTTCGTGTTACGATCTGTGAAAAGTCAAAAGGTTACTTACAGGAGTGTATTTACACACTGATAAATATTTAACTTTTCCCAATATTGCGTTTATCATTCCAGCGCAATGCACGACGGTGTTTATCACATTCAACCAATCAGGAAACACACCGCCTCAGAAATGCCCTTTCCAGTAAATGAAAAGTAGACTCCTTCGTGGCTTCCTTCACTTTGGGCTGTGTGGAGGTCGCTGGAAACTTACCGAGTCCCAAAATGTTTTTAACCCGGTGGCAGTGCACTTTTGCTTTAGCTATTCTGTGCTCGGCTGCGACCTTCGTCTCCTCAGACAGTAAGTAGGTCGGGATCATGTGAACTCAGGAATGGCTGTGCACTATTTGAGTCGTAGTTCAGTGAAGTAACACACAGCCCGTTCTTGCATTTTGTGTATTAAAATGACATCTGTACCAAGACTGCTGCTGTATTAAGCATGTGTTTCAGTGTCTGCAGCCACTGTTTACTGGGACCCCACTCACAAACTTGTGGTGCTGAAGGAGGGGGTCCTGGAGACTGAGGGGGACGCGTACGGGTACCTCAATAACACCTTAAACAGCACGGGTTGGAGCGTCCTGGAGATCAAGGCGGGTTATGGAAAGACCAAGGAGAAAGATGAAATCACCTTTTTTCTGGCTGGATACTTGGAAGGCTTCTTGACAGCGCAGTAAGTGTCAGGAATGTGCTGCGTGTGTATAACTGGGAACATGTCATGTGCTTCATCATGTAGAATGCCAGGCTAAATCCAATTAGAACCTTTATAAGAAAAGTTTTACTGCTATCATCTTAAAGTGCTTATGACAAATTTGGTGGGATAATATGGGTTGTAAATATAAATTATAGTTTTACCCTAATCAAGAATGATTTTGTGAGGAAAAGATATGTTGAAAATTGCAGAAAGTAGAAAATTCTCTTTTAGATAGTGATTTCACACTAGGGGAAATTCTGTCTAAAAACTTGGCACAATTTACCCACAAAATACTGATACTTTAAACATTTAAAAAAAAATGTTTTCTTGTTATTTTTTTGTCAAACAATAATGTCTGTACGTTAAAGGAGATTTGCCCAACCAGGAAGTAAAATTTAAAAATGCTAAAATAGTTTTGTTTTTTGTAAAATTCTTAAATATAGTGATCTTAGATGTGTTTTAGTCAAATGAGTAAGTCAGCCTGTCATAAGCACTTTAAAGTCTCTTTTGCCTATGGTAGAGAACTTTGGACATGATCCTGCTGCTTGTATTTTCAGGCAGATGATGGACCACTGCACCAATATGTTGCCACAGTTAATCCGTGACAATAAAACACTTGCCCTCGTTCAAAATTTCATGAAGTAAGCTGCTGCTCTTTTGACCTTTGGTTTTATGTTAAATTGAATGGTGTTTTGCATTATGATTTTGAGCTAATTAAATGGTACATGTAGTAAACAGGATTCATGGGTCAGATCCCAAGTAAAAGAGAAACAGAGTGGCGATCCTCTGTGGGCACATGCAGGCTTCATTATGGCACAGATGGACGGACTACAGGCTGGAGTCACTGAATGGGCCAAGAAACATGGAAAAAAGGTTTGTTTTCCATTCAAATATACAGGCACAAAGTTAAAACCGGTGTGAGGGAAGTGATAGAGGGGCTCTTAAAAAAAGTACTCATACCTGGTTCTTCTTTTTATTGTGTTGCTCATTCTAAAAAAATGTGTGTAATAGGGAAGCTATAGCCATGTCTATTTTGTGATCATGTATCATTGTTTAGTCTTCATCATATGTCACTCAGATGGCATTCGAGTCAGACGTGAGTGTTATGGAAAAAGACTCCTTTTGTAGATACTGATGAAAGTTGAAGCAAAGACGGAGAGTTTATTTCTTGCAAGAAATAGGTCCAACAGACAAACCTGGCAGCATGTCCCCCTCACATCAGACCCCGAATGATACAAAGCACCAAGTTTATATAGACTGGGATGACCAGAGGACATACATATCAAAGTGATAAGGTGACGACTCCTACTGAGGTGTGGTCAGATGTTCTCCTGTTGGCCTTCCTGAGCAGGATGTCACCTATGGAGTTAAAACAATACAAGGTGTGGTCTGTTTGAAAGGACAGGAAGAGATCTGGAAGTCGACTGCTTGATCTGCCATATGCCTTTGTCACTTCCAGACACGATTGCTTCCTACAGAAGTGTATCATCCAGGATCATCCTGACACATATTTAATTACCCAACCAAAGGGGTTTTAGTTACAAGACCAAATATGTTTAATTTCCTTTACACGAGTCACTATTTTGATGACTTGACTTGATACAATGGACTAAAGACTTGGAACTTGACTTGGACTTGAGCCCTCGGACTTGAGAAGATTTGATGTTTCTATTCAAAAACAAGAAAAAACTGGAACATGTCCATCCCGCTTCTTTATTTGTTGCTATGGATGTGACAGTAACTGAAGTCACATGGTGTCATCAAATGTCTTACAGTAATATACAGTCAAATGCAGTCAAATATAGGCAGCCACATAGTCCATGATTTCCCCATTTCAGTGCAGACTACATGACAAAATAACTGTTGTAAAGCCCTTTTACATTTCTACAACTCTTTAAACGCTTTATGTACAATTTAGTTTAAAAATCATACAAATTATAAAAATACAACCTGTATTTGGCACTTCACCTTAAAGACTTGAAAGGAACTGAAGCTCAAAGTAGTGGACTTGGACTCAACTTGGGACTTGGACTTGAGGTAAAGACTTGAGAATTGAAAAACAATGACTCCCACCTCTAAATGGCGCTATAAAAACAATTTAAAGTGAAACTGAATACATATAGAATTATGGGATTCCAATAGTTTATGATCCAAGTCCATAGTGTGGGTGGAATCTGCCTGTTTAACCTTATCCGTGCTTCAAATATGTGTTTTATGAATTGGTCATACCGAAAAGCTCATAAAGAATGGATTTAACAGTTGTCTGTCTCTATAGGAAAAAGCAAGACAATTGAAAATAAAGTACAATTTGATTCTAATACGTTTCACTGTAATTTATATTCTAACAAGTGTTTATCTGCTGTTTTCCCATAGCCACTCTCAAAGTTTGATGTGCAGTTCCTGAATGCAGTTGGAGATCTGCTGGATCTGATCCCAGCCCTGACCTCTTCTCACCCTCCACTTCGAGACTTACACCGTCCAGGGATGGGGCACTGCTCCGCCCTCATAAAGGTTAAAAACCTACAAAAAAATCAATATTACTATTTATATAATCATAATAATATATATTGTAGTAGCTTAATAAAGTAATTTCAATTGAACCTATATTCCAAAAAGCACTATAAATGTAAATTGCTTTTTATTGTCTGGCTTTTTATCCCACATTTGTTTCATCATTCAAAAAGTCTATTTGTGACCAAGTGCACTGAATACTTACTGAATGAGTTACACTTTAATCCTCAGATGCTCCCTGGTTTTGAGAACCTGCTTTTTGCCCATTCCAGTTGGTACACTTATGCTGCCACCATGAGGATCTACAAGCACTGGGACTTTAATGTTGCAGAACCAAATACAGCTACTGGAAAACTCTCTTTCAGCAGCTACCCAGGCAAGCAAACATATACTCATGTATAGTTGCATTGTGATTTTGTGCAGTATTTTTTTGTTTGGGCCCCTGTGATCCAAGCCCTTTGGGACAATGGATGGAAATTAGACTTGTGTGTATTTACATTCATGTTGTGTCATGTGTGTCCGTTAACATGCACTGTCCCGGTCAAATAAATAAATAAACACCAGCTCTTTAAAGAAATACCATGAAAGATAATATTCAATTACAATCACATTTTTTAATTCAAGCTGTTAATTCATCATATTATAAAAAACTGATACATATTTGATATATATTTTTGTACAGGATTCCTGGTGTCTCTGGATGACTTCTACCTCTTGGGCAGTGGCCTAATGATGACACAGACCACCAACAATGTCTTCAACACCGATCTCTTTAAGTTGATTACCCCTGAGAGTCTGTTTGCTTGGCAGAGAGTTCGACTGGCCCACAGCCTGGCCTCCACAGGACAGCAGTGGGCAGACATCTTCTCCCTCTATAACTCGGGTAAGACATTCATAATATACAGGTTGTTTTTATGTTGGAGTACTGTATTTTCTTTTCTCGTAGGTACTTACAACAACCAGTACATGGTGCTGGACAGGAGTAAGGTGAAGCTGGGGCATAGTGTGGATGATGGTGCTTTGACTGTGGTGGAGCAGATCCCTGGATTTGTGCAATCGTCAGACCAGACTCAAGCTTTACGACTCGGTAAAACAAATACTTCAAACACTTCCACTGATTGGCTAATTTATCTACGTAAACAAGTACAAATTATCGAGGTATATTAAAGGTGCACCGTGTAACTTGTCCAGTGAAGTGTACACCACCTTCTTGTCTGCTGGGACAGTGGAGCCCGTCTCGGCCTTCCACACTGCAAAAATGCAGTAACTGCGTATTTTGCCAAAATTTAGTTAAGACCATAAAACCCCTTTATACCACCTGTTTTATTTGGTGACAAAGTTTTATGACTCAACTCTACTTGATTTTGAGAAATATTGTAATGAAGTAACTACAGTTTCTTCAGTGATTCAAAGGAAAACTGTAGCTCTCTATGCTGTATCTGACTAATCCAAATGCAGTCACTGCACTTTTCCGTTGTTTTACTGGAGAATTTCACACATCTCACAGATATTGCATCATATTTTGTTCTCTAATTCTAAAATGTGACAAAATGCAGACTTGCAGACTTGAAACTTTCAATTTCTTATTCAAAACTTAAACTAGAATACTAGAATACTACTTGATGGTAAAACATCTCCCCAAATATCCTTTCTCAGACCACCTCATTTTCTGTTCTTTAACTGTACATTTAGAGGTCAAAGGTAAAATCAGTGGTGCTGATTATGATTGATACATATTATCTCATCATATGATAACCCATAAACACACTGTAGTACTGTAGTACTGTACTATTACTGTACCTTGGACATACACAAGAGCGACAACGTCTAAACTTTTGTTTCTTCTCAGGTTAACTGTCAGTGCAGTTACTGCATTTTTCCTTTATAGGGCAGTATAAAGATGCTATTACTTATCTTTGTAGGTAGCATTTATTACATTTCTGATGTTTTTTTATTGTTAAAACTATGTATTAAAAACATATATTGTTAATGTGAGTAGGGTCGCTTAATGCACCTTTTAAAGTGATGAATGAATGTACGTCGTGGGCTTATTATCTTAAACTGTAAAAACAAAAATCACAATCTATAATCTCCTCCCTCCATTTAAATGTAAATCTAAGAAAAACTACATTTAACTATTACGTTTTTGTGTTGGCAATTTCTTACAGGTTACTGGCCATCTTATAATATTCCCTTTCATGAGAACATTTACAATATGAGCGGGTATAGGCCGATGTGGCAGAAGTTTGGAGAGGACTTCTCTTATGACCTCTGCCCCCGGGCCAAGATCTTCAGACGAGACCAGGCGATGGTGACAGACCTAAAATCACTCAAGGAAATCATGAGATACAACAGTACGTTAACCTATTAACAATGAATAAGTCTCTTTTGTTCTTTTGTTTGTTTATATGAAGCTAATTAGGGACGAGTACATCAGAAGAACTCAGTCGTTTCATATAATATATGATTATTATCCATTATTTTTTATTAATGTATATTTAAATTGAGTTTGAAAACTGAAAGATTTACAATTTTTTAAACATAATTGTCCATGGTCTTAAATTTGTTTCTTCAGATTACAAGAAGGATCCATATTCCAAGAAGAACCCCTGTAAATCCATCTGCTGCCGTAATGACCTAAAGGCAGTGAACCCCTCTCCGGGAGGCTGCTATGACACTAAGGTCAGGGGTCAAGTATTTACAAATAGTAAAATTAAATTTAAAAAATCAAATTTCGGTCAAAATCTTTTCCATGTCTAAAATGCTGTCCTCACATTCAATACAAATGTTTCTTCTCGTGTCTTTTATGATCCTCTGTGCAGGTGACAGACTTCCACATGGCTGCAGACTTCCGAGCTGAGGCAGTGAACGGGCCCACCGCACAGGGGGGGCTGCCACCGTTCACATGGGACAAGTTCATAAACATCAGCCATGTTGGACTGCCGCACTTCTACAATTACACCTTTGTCCCAATGGAGCCTCTTCTCTTCACTCCTTGATTCTTGATATACAGACTATAGACACATTGCACTGTACAGGTACATGTGTGGGAGCAGGTGCATCTGTACTAAGTTCTGTACATGTACACGTTTTTTTAAAATATTTGGTTTACAGAAGACAAGGGGTTAGATTTTTTAAGGTGTCGTGTCCTAATATGTTAATTTATATATTATGATTATGATTACTCAGGGCTCTTTTACTGTGGTGGCTTGAACTATCTACACTAGAATGTTTATTGATCCAAAGAAAATTCAGGTCTTAGCATTACAAATCTATTCCAGCAATCAACACTGAATATGAAATTATGAATATGAAAAAATAGCAATGTGTTTATACTGTGACTGTTGCATCTAGCATTTTGAAATAAAACTGGATGATGTGTTTAATTACTGTTGAAAATCAGCCTTCTTTATATCCAATTTTAAAACAGATCTAAACTACAGTAAGAGTATTCCTCTGCTCAGCATTTGTATATGTACTTTTTGTAAACCATCAGCTTTCATAGCAATATTTAATATTAATGTATAAATGCATACATGATCTTACTAATGTCTAAATTATGACGCTTACATGTCCACATAAACCTCATCAAATGTGGAACTAAACTGATTTGGTGCATTTAGGCACATGGTGCTGCTCTCCGGTGTTACACACACCTGTTTAGGGGCCATCAGCACATCCCTCATGATGAAAGGCCTTAGCCCCTCTCCCTCCCTGGACAAGTGTTAGGGCAAAGGGAAGAGAAAAGGGAGCCGTTTGGGAAAGCCCCTGTGTACATATAATCTATCTATGTTCATCTTTCTATCTACCTACCAATCCATTCATTTTCTTCTGCTTATCTGGGGCATTTTTTTTTTCTTTTCTCCATTGTAAGAACTTTATTTGACAGAACCAACAGTATAACAGATGAATTAGATGAGCAAGAAGAAGATAGACTCAACCACAACTCTCTAAAGCAGTGCCAATAAACTATGGAAAACAACAGGTCAGGGAGAGAAAAAAAAGACATCGGGAAATAGGTAGGGTATTCAGTGCGAGAATAAAGGAACATAGGGCAGAATGAGAGAAGGAAATGACGTAAACACGAGCAGCAAAACACAAAGCACAACAGGCACAAGTCAAATCTGCCATTTTTGGAACCAAAACCTGTAGAAATCATCATCATCATCATCAGCAGCAGCAGCAGCAGCAGCAGCAGCAACATCACAT
>KN505344.1:557-33240 GCA_000787155.1 Scartelaos histophorus
AGAATAGTCACCGCTAATCTCCGTTTATGTTGACGTCCCGAAAGCAGTGGAAGCCAAAGCCTGAGCCAAAAAGACCGTGAACCTCCCAGCCCCTCCAATGGAGCTTAGTCACTTTTAATCGGATTTACAGACTGCAGTAGACCTCACGCAGTACTCAGGGCTGCCGTCTCCCTGTTGTTCCTTTTGATGCGCAAATAAACACCTTCAAGGGCAATGAGAGATTCACACTGGAGAGAGTGATATTAACCATAGGCAGAAAAGACTAGTTTACCTTTGCAGTCAAGTCAGTGACGTGTGTGATGAGTTATATGTGCATCAGCTTTTAAAAGGTGGTGAAGCCATTATCCAAGATCACGAGCCAGACGCACTTTACCATGAAATGTCCAACAGGGTAAAAGTTAAACCTGATCATTTTAAACAGTGTCTAGACCCCTGAACTCTTCATATTATAGCAAAAAACAGCATTATAGCAATATTCATTTTAGCTGTCTCCCATCAAATAGACAGTGTCCACAGAGTCTCCACCTTCTCTTCCAGGTGGAGCCGCCCTATTGGTCGGTTTCTTGTATTTAACTCACATGGTTCACGCAGTATTCTGTTTGTCCCCTGAGGAAAGCCATAGACTGAAACGCGTCGGGACTTTTAAAGTTGTCCATTTTGACATGCTGTAAATTAATAAAGGCATTTTATTTTAACAGGTGAGTGCCTTGGATTTTTTGCATCTTTAAACTGACTTCCCTCCCCAAAGACACCACTGTGTTTTTTCTACTCTTTTTTCTACTGTGTATTATCCTTTGGAGGTCCAGGAAGCGCTCCTTTTGAAACTTTTTAGACATACACAGTGTTTAGAAATATTTTTTGAGATTAAAGATAAATAACAAGCTGTACAAGGTATGAGAGTCTTACACTTACTTTTTTACACTTTACACTTACTTACGTACTTACTTACTTACTTTTGCCAAGGTCTTGTATTGAACATACAGTAGCAAACTTGGATCTATTCAATTATTGGTGCCATTGCAAAATAACTTACTGTGAGTGGGCATGACTTTCCTCAGGTCTGATCTGTAATTTTTTTCTTGGCCCCAGCTGCTTGTGTCCATGGTGACAGATGCAGTAAGTTCATGTTCACTGTGGACCATTGCACGGAAAACATCATTTTCACCTATGTAAAAAATAGTGCAGCATTAAATTGATGATGATTAATTTATTTGGTGCTTTTTCGCCAAAAGTGTTGATCAGAACTTCACTTCAAATTTATATTTTTACTAAAAATTTCAACTTATTTTTACACATTAAAGGTGTAACTTTTCTGGTGTAACTTTTCTGGTTTCACCTTATGACATTAAATCTTTAACATGGAGACCAAACTAGACCAGGTTACAGGTCAGATTTGTGGAGAGGCGACCCCACTCAGAATGCAGAATTTCTAGGTATTTTTTAGCTATGAAATCACCTGTAATTGAATAAATCAATACTGTGGAACATTCCAGGTAGAGATACATCCATAGAAAGAAGCAGATGATGGACCCTCCACCAGAAGAGTTGCAACGCACCTTTAAGGAGTATTATTGTTAAGCAGTATTAACCAAGCGCATTGGCATGTTGCTTGAAATCTGGTGGCGATCACGCTTCATGATTCAAAATGTGAAATCCTGCTCCGAGGGCGTTTGAAAGTGGTTCAAGTATAACAAGCTGCAGCACACAGACAGAGCCTTGCCAGCGTCCTACGAAGACTTCTGGAAAGATCCTAATCCCCTTAAAATTTCACAAATTTTTCTCCATAGTCCATTTATTCTGCGTGTTAGAAGGAGGATTAGGTCTGCTCATTCACCTTTTGCATTCAAGCATTTAATTAAAACCAAATATCAACTTCCCATCATGCAATCCCCAGCGAAAATCTGTCCCAGCAAAACACTTTCCAGTCGTTCCCATCATTTGAAGAGTGGTGTCCTTAGTGCACTTGAAGCCCGGAGGCAGCCTCAGTTTGGCCCCAGGGCACACATCTAATTGAAAGAGACAAGAGAACAAGGCAGAGGTGAAAGCTGAATATGACCAATCAGGAGCCAGAGAAATGTCAAGATGAGCGACCTTCAAATGTCACCAACTACTACTCAGCTCACTGGAGAATACAGTGGAATGAGACACGAATGCAGTGAGTTAGTGATGCTTCAGATGTGTGTGCGTCGTTAAAGGGTCTATTTTCTTATAATATATTATCGTAGAGAAAATGCTCTACCTTACAGCTTGTGATGTCATGTGAAAATACAGGAAGTGCTCTACTGTGTTTTTAAACTCCATACAATTATCACGAGAATCATTCTTTAATTATAGCCCTGGAATTGCCAACATAGTGAACAAAAAGTCAAATGTAGAAAACTATCACTATGACATCACAAGGTGGAACAGAGCATTTTGAGATTAATAACTAACAGACTAATAACACAGGGTTACTCAGACATTTGTGAATGATGCAAAACACAAGTCCTGATGTGTTTTTGATGTGTCCACAACATTCTAACATGGTTTAAAACTCTTGTGCAATAATTTCAGGTAAAGCAGCATCAACTGCATGGATACACGTTTGTGATGTATCCTTCACCTAAAAAGACTGACAAAAGAGGTAGTAACTGTGACATTTTAAGTTAAAAATGTAGTCACAGTTGCTATAGCAATCATTTCATAATTATGCATTGATCATTTGTATGTCAAAAGCAAATCAGTTGCTTTAATGTTATATTTATTCAAAGCACTTTTCACTGTATTATGCATAGCTCCACATTCTTTGCCTGACCAGCCAGTCCCTTCTACATTCTATTTGAACCTAGAAAGAACTCGGACTGGACCATAGAGTGTGAAAAAAAGCAAATTTTCGATGAGCCAACTACAGCTGCTAATTTATGTCCCTAAAATTTGGAAGACGTCTCCTCTCAAAAATTTCCGTAACATTCAAAACAAAATATATATCTTCTTTCACTGAAGTAAGTAATAGTTTGGATCTTTGATTCTGTAAAAATCCGCACTGTTCCTCACTCCGTTCTTACATGTACGCAGCCATGAACAGCCCATGCCTCTCTCTGATTGGTTAATCCGCCTGTCAGTCACGTCCACTGAAATCAGGGAGACGGGATTCGGCTCCAGATCCACTCATCCTTGTAAAGTTTTTTTCAAAGTGTGTGACAAATTCTCTCAGACCTGTGTGAGGTGGTTCATAGTTTTATATTTAGTTTGCAGAGCTGCCTTTTAGGAAGAAAAGCCCCTCCGGAGATCCACACAGAGCTGATCTCTGAGCCATGATCGTGAATCATTCATTTGATTTGTTCACATTATGTACACATATGCTTCAGAGGATCCATACATACAGCTCCAGGCTACAGTCGTCCGCTTTACACTGCCCAGTCGTCCGCTTTACACTGCCCTTTGTAAATGCCCACAAAACGTCGCTATCACCAAACCAAAAGTATAATTTAATAATGCTTCTATGCATATGTCATTGCTTTGCCTGGAATGTTCCTCAGTGTGACATTAACCAACTCTACCTTATATTTATTCAATTACAGGTAGTTTTATAGCTCAAAAATATGTAGAAAAACTGAATTCTGATTGTGGGGGGGGTCGCCTCTCCATAGATTTGACCTGTAAACTAGTCTGGTTTCGTCTCCATGATGAAATACCATACTGTGAAACATTTGAGACAAAGCGATAATATCCCCATGGAGAAAAGCATCCGGCAGTCTCTCCACCAGAAAAGTTACACAATGCACCTTTAAGTCTAATTAGAAAATAAGAACGCAAATATGATGGTTATTGAGATTACTGAGACACTTACAAGACCAAGAACCTACAGAATAGAGCTCCCTTTGGTTTAAATTTATTCCATAATATTATCTAAGCTGCTGATAAAACCCTCTTAGTAATGAGCATGCTTCAAATACAAAACATCACTGGCCTTGTCATGATAAATATGATCATATTTTTGACATAACACAGTCTACAGGAAGAAACTGATTAAAAAAATAGATAAAAGAAATGAAAGAAAGAATGAAATGAAATGCAGTGTGGTAATTCACTCCATTTTAGATTAGAAAAACAACATCAATGTTAAAAACTGGTAGAAGCCATTTTGAAAATGTGTGTGACTTTGGCTGGCAAGGCGTAAAATAGTCAGTTCTTTGGATTGTTGCCATGCTCTGTATTCTCTGTTGAACTTGCTAAAAAGCCTTGAGCTACACAGCAAGAATGGTTGGCAGTTGCTGCATGTAGTCCTAAAATTCTCCTGAGTAACTGGTATGACTGAAGTACTTGGTACAGTGAGTACATCATGTGAAGGGCCGGCAGGGTCCCTCACAACAACACTGATCATGTCACCATAGGGGAGTGAAGTACAGAGTTTCCACAGTGATGTATTTACATTTTGAGACTTAGAAATCAAATTATAACTGTCACTTAAAGGTGCATTGTGTAACTTTTCTGGTGGAGGGTCTGTCAAATGCTTTTCTCCGTGTAGAAACCAAACCAGCCCAAGTTAAAGGTCAGATCTATGTAGAGGCACCTCAGCTCACAGTCAGAATGCCTGTTTCTTTTAGGTATTTCTGAGCTATAAAACCACCTACAATTAATGTAATGTAGATCTAATGTAGATCCCAGGCACAACACAGTGCACCTTCAAGTCCAATCTTGTCAAAATGTTTAAAAGTTGTCATATCGCAATTTAAAAAGCAACATACATGTTCACAACAGCATTTGACTGTACACTCCTGCCAGAGGCTGCATCCACTCTCCCAGCTATGTTTATCTCACGAGTAGGATTCAAACTGCCAACATGCAGATCAGAGCACAGGCACATTTCCCTTCTCCAAATAAGATTCAAAATTATAGAGCTTCTCCCGCTTGTACCACAATGTTAATGCTATATTAAGAAGTGAAATATCACACTACAGCACTATTTAAAACTCCTACGTTGTGCAAAATCGAATCTTGTGCGCTTTAAACCATGTTATGTAGTTATCTTGTCAAAAACATATCCAGAGTTGTGTTTTGTTTCATTCAATGCTCTGCTCCACCTCATAGTATCATGTAGTAGTAGTTTTTAAGATAACAGCTGCGTTTTTCCTTTTGTTCTGCAGAGACTGGCAATTTCAGGGCACAAGGCATTACAAGGTGGAAGTGTTTGAGAGAAGAACTCAACCTAAATATGGGTTTGGGTTTGTTTTACGTGTGTGAATGAAACAACTCCAGATATGTTTTTGATGAGGAAATAACAGAAAATCAGAACAGAAAATAGCTGAATTATATGAGCCCTTTAAATATTCAGTCACACACAGTAGATGAATTACAACTTTGAGCCTTTGAGATGAGGTCAACTGTCAGTGGTATGAGAAACAATGAGAACAATGCTCAGTTAATTGAGTTGATACGGACATTATTCACAGTCACACGCCGGCCTCTTGCTGTTGAAGTTCATGGCTAAATGAAAGCATATGACTGCACTTTGACCCCTGACCTCTGCACTGTCTTTCCTGCTGTAGATAATACGTGTGCCTGATATGATGGGATTGCACTTAGTTAAGATCCGATTTCACGCTTGGAGGGACAACACCGCGGAGACTGAACTAAATCACACGCGATACAGTGGTGAGGAGTGACATTGAGTAATAGCTGGTATCTGCATGAAGCTGACGGTGAAACGAACACACTCCAAATATGGACACACTGTTCATAATTCACGCTACATGTGATGGAGTAATATATCAGCAAAAAATGACATGAAACGTGTCCTCATAACCGGTACAAGGACTATTACAGAACAGCTCTTGATGAGTACATGTGATCATTTTACATCTGTTTTGTTTAAAATAATAAATAAATATAGGTTTACCAAAGTTCAGTTTTTACAGGGAGTGTGTATGGTTATTGTATTAGCACGGGTGTGTCTAAGGACCAAAGGTAGCAAAGGTCACACCTGAAATCTGACTGATATTTTGTGTTTTAGTCACCAAATATGATTCATATATGAGGACAGGAATATTCTGTACATCCGCTCAAACCTTTGTGAGTTTATTTACTAAAAATGCTGTAATAAGAATCACACTCACCTCAGAGGAAAAAGTCTAGACACACCTAAAACTGTGAGCAGAAAGAGGTTGTCTTTCCTTGGCAGGGTTCATGAATGCTTTGGGACATTTAAGTTTCTCACTTAAATCTGTAAAGCTTTTCAGGAAAAAAAACCTAATAGTGCAGACTTAGCAAATGCAAAGGCAAGCAGAATAGGCAAAAACGTACAATCCTTTTTGAACATGTCAGACTAGGGCATTATTTTTATTACTGTTATTAGCGTTGTTAAAATTCTCTACATGTTTTGTAAGAAAATCAATTAATGAGCACTTTGCCTCATAACAAGAGACAGCTCAACTAAAAAAAGTGTGAGCTCTTACAAACGTAACCTCTCCATCATCCTGGCTTCATTTGTGGATATGAAAACAGGACAAAAGTTCAGAAATACTCCCAACAAATAGTACAATTTGCAAAGACGCTTGAATACATTTTAATCCAAGTGTGAATAACACGCACGGACATTATGTAGAGGAAGCTCTGTCATTGTGCTAGTTATAAAACCGAGGAGCCCCAGGGCCCCCTGAAGCCTCTTGCTCACACTGACTCACACTTCTGTGAAAAGGACAATTTGTATCTGTTTGATTGAATTAGGAAAGACGCGTATAATGGAGATCAGGCCTGCTTCATCTGCTGAATAACAAACACGCACACGCAAACAACTCCAAGCTTGAACCATAGCTCAGCTGAGACAAGGGGGACCGTGAATGTCTATTGAAAAGCCATATTGACATGTCATTTATATTTCAGAGATAAGGATTAATCATAACAAAGCAGGGGTGAAAAGGACTAGATCATCGGGGCTTTTATACGGACACCTCCAACCACGTGCACATCTATCAGCTCATATTTCAATAATTATGCTAATGAGGAATAAGCAAACTCATTTATTTCAAGTGAGTCACGGCGCCAAATATTGACTTTATGAGAGGTTTTCAACAGAGCGTGACACAACAAACTCCAGAGCAAAGAGAGAATAAAAAGGAGACATCATTAAGACTGGAGTAATGGGGAAGGTATGAGCTGTACCCCTAAAAATCACAGACAATCAGATCCCGGCTGTCAGCGCCTGTCAGCTCTCGTCTGCAACTGTCCACACAATGAAAAGAAAACACAATGTAATTTATGCAGCGAAGAATGTACAGCCCTGCAATCAGATGTATTTGTGAAAAGGAGGATTTCATAACGCAGACCTGTCCATCTGATTCAATCACTTTTGAGAAGCTACAGTGACTGATCAGCACAAATGACGTTGGGATACTTGCCTGTTTTAAAGGGCCCTTATTACACAGAATGGATTCTTATGCCATGTTAGAATATTGTGTGTTTAGTGTTGGTCTGTCTACATGTCTAAAGCTCAAAATGCTCTGTTCCAGTTACCTTTTACCTTTTGTTCGGTACAAATGGGCAAATACTGAAATTATACAAACCCAAGGAATTAGTAAGGAGGAGTAAGTAATAATAATACTGACAACAAATAACCAAAAAAGTTATGGGGAAGTTCATAGGTGCTGCCGTCTTGGTGGATAAAGTGGCATTTAACTCATGCTAATTATGTTAAACTAGTTGGTAAAAGAACAGGGTCACATTTAGCACTGCCCACTGCTGCTCATGGTTCTCCTCTCTTCAGCGTAACTCATAGACTGTATAAAAAAGTGGACTAAGTGAGTGTGACGTCACCCAGCGCCGCTCAAATGAGGCTTGCGATGCTTCACGGTTACAGGAGCAAATCTGGGGCCAGGCTCTATGTTCTGAATAGGATTTTTTTGACTAACAAAATAGGGGAAAAAAATTCAGGATCATGTGTCGCGGGTTAATAAGAAGATTGTAAGACCGAGATGAAGAGGATCACAGCAGCAGTTACAGAGAGACGAGCGACAAGATCCTAATGTAAGTCAATGGGAGCCAGAGTCAGAAGGAGCCGGAAGAGCCTCCTGGAGCACTTCCTGTTTGGCACGCGACGGCTAACGTGTTAGCTATGTCCATTCATATATACAGTCTATGGTGTAACTGCACAAGACGAGAGGGGGCAACTGAACTATAAAATAAACTACAATGACAGTACCCCTGCTGTGTGCCACACTGCTCCTGCCACGATGCTCTTGCTCCACCTGCCACACTGCTCCTGTCAGGCTGGTCCTGCTGTGGGCCCTGGGATTCTCTGTCCCTTCATTGTCCCTTCATTCTTTATCTCGTCTAATACATAAGTTTTAATTTACCTTAATTTATTTTGATGTGGTCTTTGATGGATCAATGTGTTTATTAAGCAAGACTTTAATTAAGAAGAATGTATGCTATAAAACTCTGATTCTCTACTCAGGTGGGACTCCCCTTCATTACTGACAAAATCAAAGCACTTCCTCTGTTACCCCTCACACTCTTTAATCTTTACTTCAAAAAGAGTTTTGTTCCTCAAGAAGTTTTATAGGAATTTTGGAAAATCCACCCTCACTACAGGGCCTTGCTTTGCTAAAACAGTGTGCATAGCCTGAAGGAGAGCCTCAGGTCACTTTCAGACTCTCATTTCCATTGTAATAGTTAATCAAATCACAAATGTAAAATGTGCCACATAAAGCAGACTAAACTTGAATAATCTGTTGATTACAATGATAATGATAAGATTTCATAACACACTATGACCAGCGCTCTCAAAATGTTTGCAAGAGAAAACTGCCCAGTGCATTAGCTCCAGACCGTATTCATGACATTGTGCACGCTTTTATAAACCACAATACTTTGCTCAGGGAAGTGCGTCATAATAAGTGAGGCCCTAATAGATCATTAACATTGACCACATTGGATAGTGAAAAAGTCCTTCTCGAAAACGGATATATTTGTAACACTGGTGTAGCTGTAATGGTGTCATCATTGTATTAAAATCAATGGGATGTAAAGACTATTTAATCACAGTTGTGGTATTCATTGTAAGAGTTGTTTGGTCTGTTCAAAATATAAAACATTAGAGAACTAACACACTCAGACATATGAGTTTGCATAGCTATTGTAATACACTATATAACTTTTAAATTTTGAATGGACCCTGCATTTTACAATGAATCCATGGATGTGTTTTCTTCAGCAGTTGTAAGCTGCTGAATATCAGAACCTCAAAAAAAGTTGCCAAAGTTTTTGCAAATTCAATAAAAGAAAAAACTTAATACAAAATATTTATAGCAGTCCTTTGGTATTTACTGAAAATGCCACAAGAGAAATGAATGAGAAATCACAAACTGGGACACCTGGCATTCCCTCCCTGCCCCAGATTTCATGTCAATCTTCAGTCTCTGCCACATATATTTGTACCTTCTGATTTACTTTAGAAAACGTTTGAGATTGCTGCAATAGACTGTGTATATAAATGGACATACTTGGACATGCTGGCCGCTGTGTTCCAAATAGGACGTGATCATGGGGGAGCTTCTGGCACCTTCGACTCTTTCCAGTGGACTTAACATTGGATAATTTCCCCTCCCTCTCTGTAACTGCTGCTGTGGCCTCGCCATTTTAGCCTTAAAATGTTTGTATTAACCCGCTCGACATGATGCTGGTGTTTTTTTGTTTGGTTCACTATTTTGTAGGTAAATAAATACTCTCCGATGAACTGCGAGCCTCGTGAACTTTATTTGTCTGGAGCAAAGTGCTATGGGCGACGTCACACACCCTTACGTCTTTATACTGTCTATGCCCTGCAGACACACTAGTGCACGTCAGTTATTTTCATGTTCACCTGTTTTAAGTTCACACCTAAATCTGAGCAGCTAAGAACCCGAGCCAGAGCTTCACGCGGATGTCCTGCTACGGCAGCTGGTGTGGCTGACGAGCGTCTGCCCGGACGCCGTGTCTGGGCCTTATTTTCATAAAAGGTGACAGGCTATGACTAAGCCCATATTGCTTGCAGGAGAACAGGTTCACATGGAGGGCTTGGTCTAATGAAGATAATTGTGGCTGGCACTGTGCTGGAGTGCTGACAAACCTGTCTTCAATCCATTTCGACACAACTGTCTCTGCTGTCACTTACACCGACTGCACATTTCGCTGTGCAGTTGGACAGACTGTCACACTGTCCTGTGCACCACATCTTAAGATCCAGTTGTGGAGAATTGCAGTGCACTTAATTTGAACAATGACGATTGTTCAGATCAGGGTCAGCTGCTAATTGAAACTGTAAATTGTGAGCAGATGCCAGAAGTACAGAGAGGGAGCTCTTTGTTAGGCGTGTACAGTTCATTACTGCAGAGCCACAGACGCAGACAAGATACTGCTTTGACCTTGAGTTCGCTAATGTGTCAGGGTCAAATGTGCACAACATAAAAGTTTAGCATCACAATAGAGGAAGCTGAAAGACTGTTTACTGCCTGGTTGATTAGGCCAGCGATTATTTCAGCTACTAAAACAACTACATGTACATAAATTCTCATAAAATACTAATAAAATCTTAAAGGTGCATTGTGTAACTTAACCGCCACCTGCTTGTCTCCCTCGAGATGGAATTACTTTGCCTGCAATGTTTCATAGTGTGGCATTAAACTTACCTATCTACCATTCATTCAATGATGGGTGTTTTTACTGCTCAAAGAACATGCACACTACACTCAGCGGGCCGTCCTTTGCACAGGTCTGACCCGTATCTTGATCTAGTGGCATCTCCTGCTCGTGTCCAGGGAGATCATTTAGTTTAATCCCACACTGTGACTCATTCCAAGCAAAGCAATTACATCGTCATGAAGATAAAAACACGGGCAGACTCTCCACCAGGAAAGTTACAAACCTTTAAACTAAACTTTCTTACCATATTGCACACCCAAAGTTCAAAGACTTCCAATGAGTCACGAAAACTTGACAACAAAATTATAACTATGAACCTACTACAATTTTTCACTGTCTGCGTTGCTTTTGGTCACTTGTAATGTTCAAGCTGGATACGCTTCATGTGAACCAGCTCCCATTTTTCAAGCTTCAGACTGACAAAGCATAATTTAGTATCCATACGTGGTAAGTTTGTTAATAGGATTTGTTGGTCTAGATGATTTTCTTTTGCATATTTTGTCAGACTATTATCCATCATCACCTAATAAATAATGAACCAATTCTGTAACTAAAATACTACTTACAAGAAAAAAAAAAAGTACATTAAAGGTCCAATATTGTGCAAAATTGTGCTCCAGTCACGTTGTTACCTCATCAAAAACATACCCCGAGTTGTGTTTTGTATCATTCATATGTTTTACTGACTGTTTCGATAAGCTTCTTTTATTAAACTTTCTCACTAAGCAGTTCAGTGCATTTTTGTCAGTGGTCGAATGTCTCCTCCCTCCATCTCTAACACTGGACCTCCTCAGGGTTGTGGACTGTGATAATATCGAAATTGTTGATAGTTACAAATATCTGAGCTTCGTGACCAACCATAAATTGAGATTTGCCCTAAAGCCTGAGATGTTTGTTAAACGAGGGCAGCAAAGAATGAACCTGTTGAGAAAACTGAATTCATTTAATCTAAACAAAAACAATTCTCAACAACTTTTATTGTTATTTTATCAAATTTCTGCTTACTTTTTCTTGCATTTGCTGGTTTCAATCCCCGTCCTTGAAGGATAAAAACAAACTGCAGAGCATTGTTAAAAGCTGCTCAAAAATCAAGTGTCAAACTGAGGGAGCTGTATTCCCTGTGGGAGGAGCAATCATCTCCTGCTCCTGACTTTATCATGATGCTTTCAGGGCCTCAGTTTTATGCTCTGGTATGAAAGACAAACTGCTGCTCAGATTCTTTTGTGCTCTCTACTATTAAATGTTTTAATTCTGAGGGTAGTTTTGTAGTTTTGCACCGTAGTATGTATATCGCTCTATTGAGTTCGTTTTGTGGACTATAATGGACCCACTGTGTGTGTTTGTGTGTTTGTGCATGTGAGGAGGTAGAACGACTCTGAGAAAGCTGTAAACGCATTACCATATGGGATCAATAAAGTTTTCTGAACCAAAATCTGATTCTACTATTAATCTGTCTACATCTGCAAAGCTCAAAATGCTCTGTTCCACGCTGTGATGTCATGAAAAAGTAGTTAGTTACTTAGTTAACAATTATATTTTACTTTTAATTCAGTAGAGATTGACAATTCCTGAAAAATGATCCACATAATTCTAGTGAAGGTGTATGAAGTTTTAAAACACAGTGGAGCATTTCCATTATTACCCCATGACATCATAAAAATGGAACAAGTCCAAATATGCAGGGCTTTTGTGTTAAACATGTATGAATGAAACAACACAACCCCAGATATGTTTCTGTTGATCAAACAACATTATGACATAGATCAGGAAACAGTATAAAATGAGCCCTTTAATATAACTGAAAAGAATAGACACTTCTGATTTTGCGGTCTAAGCAAGATTGGATATTTTATCATACTGTGCATATGTTTGTAAAATCTGCTGACAGTGATGCTGACACTTAAGAAAATCTGTATTCTTAAAGATCCCATATTCTGATCTATGTTATAATACTGTTTCCTCATCACAAACATACCTAGAGTTTTGTTTTGTTTCATTCACACATGTTTAACACATAAACTCTGAAAATTGTTCCACTGTCATTTGGATGATTTCAGTCACTAGGACAACAAAGCATTTTGAGCTTAATAAAAGTGTTACTCAAACATATGCGAATGAAACAAAACTTTTTGATTATAACATGGCTAAATGCTCACAAGAGTAAATTTTGAGTAATGTAGGACCTTTAAAAGGAACCAAAGTCATATAGTCCTGGTGCTAAATCATTGGTTTGTCCATAGATGGGAGGTAGAGATAGGAGTTCTTTCTGCAGCCAAACAAACAGTGCCATAAAATCTAGATAGAGACCAAGAAAGCCACTTTTATCAGCGATCTCTGAGCTTAGTACTCCCCTGACAGGCTATTGAATCTGGACACTATTTATATTATTACAAACCTATGATAAAAGATAGAAAGAGGCTTAAATAACCAAGGACGATGTCATTCCACCTGACAAAAACGGTGCCATTTCTGTTTTTTGTGCATGTCTTTTCAAGCAAAAGCAAACCAGAAGTGTATTACCTCAGATAATACATTTCACACACAAAATACAAACTGACTGGTGATGGTGAATCTATCCAATCACATCTTTTCTTTGCACCTCGTGCGCGTGACACGTTGAAAACAGGCTGTCCGCGGAGACGAGGCCACAGAATGGTAGGACACTGCAGGAGCTTTCACTCACTCCCACTCAGGCCCCAGTCACGGCTCACAAGTGCCTTTGTGCTCATTTAGGAGAGATGCCACCGACTCACAAGAGCCTGGTTATTACAATGTCCTTTAATAAGGCAGAGGTGAAAGCAGCACACACTTTGGGGGAAGTAAAAATATAAATCTGCAGTGTCTTCATAAACAATAAAGAACACACTGTATGTTAAAGGTCCTATCTTAAGCAAACTTCACTTGTGAACTTTAAACTGTGTTAAATATTGCTTCCAAGGCTGACATTATCCAAATGATTCTAGTGAAGGTGTGTGGAGTTTAAAAACACAGTGGAGCACTTCCTGTACAACCACATGACATCACAAGGTGTTTCAGTTTGAGAGAAGAACTCAGCTTAAATATGGAAACGTATGAATTAAACTCACAACTCCAGGTCTGTTTGTGACAAGAAGCATGTAACATAAATCAGAAAATAGCATAATATGACCCCTTTAAGTAATTACTCCAGTCTTTTCTGAAATATTTAAATATGGAATATATGGAATAAAACAAAATAAATAAGCAAATATGGAACAAGGCTCCAAATTCACCCTTATAACTGCTCTTTATACAGTCTATGATTGATGGCTAAATGGTAAATAACCTTTTGTATTCAAATATCATTCAAATTCACCTTCAGTTTTAATCTGAAACCATGCCAAGTGCCTGCTTTTTATTTCTGGAATCATAAATAATCATTGTGGTGTGATTTACATACTGTTGTTGAATAGTTGTTCTTTATGTCCTTCCAATATCTAATGTGTTAATGTATTTTTGTTTAAGAAATAGCAGCGATAGTTGGATAATAATGGCCAAATAAAGCAAAGTAGTTTTGATCTTACCTTTGTTTAATAGGACCAAAAGTTCTAATGATCATTTGAACCAAGATCACCATATTTTGTTTCCAGTTTGCACAATAAAATGTAGAGCAAATCTGAGGCCACTTGCTCTTACAGCGTAGCCCTGATGGCTAAAACACCATCTGATCAGAATTCTTTCTTTGTACCATCCAATCCCTTCAAAGCTATTTTTGATCTTTCATCTGAGCAAAAACAATTAAACTTTGGGTGCAGATCCTCCCTGACAGTTGAAGCTTAAGTGTAAAGCAGTAATTATAGCTGAAAGGGTCGTCTCCATCTCCAATGGGCTTGTAAATGCAGTTTGATAGCTGTCAGATCATCTTTCTCTCTGTGGACTCCACAGCTTAACCCCTGCAAGTACCATCTGATGAAAATTACATAGTCTATTATAGCGCCGTGCATTTGAGAGAGAAAAAAAAAAAAAAAAACACTCAGAAATGTACTATGTCTTACACAAAATTGACCTTTTAACCACGTTATAATGTTCATACCTCATGAAAAACAGACCTAGAGTTGTGTTTTGTTTCATTCACATGTTTGAGTAACCCTTTATTATTAGTCTGTCTACATTTCCAAAGCTCAAAATACTCAGTTCCACCTTATGATGTCATGTAATGGTAGTTTTCATATTAACAGCTTATTTGAAAATCATCCAAATGATTCTAGTGAAGGTGAATGGAGCTTAAAAACACAGTGGAGCATCTCTCGCATTACCACATGACATCAGAAGGTGGAGCAGAGTGTTTTCTGTTTGAGGGAAGAACTCTAAATATGCAGCGTTTGTGCGTTAAACATGTGAATGAAACAAAACACAACTCCAGGTATGTCTGTGATGAGGAAAGAACATTATAATAGATCAGAAAATAGCGTAACATGAGCCTTTAAGTAGCTTTAAGTGTCAAACATAATACAATATTTATTATCAGTCCCAGAAAACTTGACCTATTTTGGCGAGCTTTTTCACTTTTGAACTTTGCACAATCTCTAATGTGAAGAATACATTAAAAATATAGGGGAAAGGTGGCAGAGCAAAGCCTATGTGCAAAGGTCAAAGGTTCAGTTCCCGAGAGTAAGCACTTGGGATGAGGTAAAGAGATGAGTAATTCTAAACCCTCCCACTGGAACCATTGCTATAATTCTCAAGCATTTTATTAGCTAATTATGAAACTAAGATCATTCTTTACAGAGAATCAATAAAACGTGAACGGTTTACAATGTGACCTAACAGCTAATGACGAGCAGACAGTTAGTCGTCTCCTTAAGACAGAAATCAGACCATAAAAAACAGCTGTTCGTCAAGGGATATATTAAAAATGTCTTTAAAAGTGCACTGCGTAACATTTGCAGTGGAGGGTCTGGCACCTGCTTGTCTCAAATGAAAATGTTAATGCTTTGTCTAGAATGTTCCACAATATAGATTAAAACTATCAATCATGAGGCAGTTTACAGCACGACTCTACATTGCAGCTCATGGAGTCGCTCCTATTCACAGAAGGAATTATTGTATTTTTGTGCAATAGAAAAACCTGTAATGAATAAATGCCAGATGTGATATTTTTAAAGTCATACCATGAAACATTCCAGGCACAGCGATAACGTCTCCATAGAGATAAGTAAGTAGAGGAGCCTCCACCTGAAAAGTTGAAGAGTTCACTTCCCTTGGTCTTTGTGGTATTCTCATAGAACGGACTTTAAAGCGGCTCTACTTGTTGGGCCTGTTATCGTGTTAGTGGCATAAAGTAGTTTCTTGTTTATCGCAGTATATCTCTGTAGCAATATATTGTGCTTAAAAGTGTGTTATGACAGGCCTACTGCTTGTGTACAGTGGCAGATCCAGGCCAAACTGACTGAGAGAGCATAGGAGCTTCAAAAGGGGGGCAAAGACAATGCTCCCCCATTAAGCATCTTAAAACATCTAAAAACATCTAAAATGAGGCTGCAAACATTTTAAAATCATGTCGCATTGCACCATTTTGTAGCCCTGTAGACCTGGGCCTGTTTGTGTACAAGTCTGTCCATGCACCAAAGTACATCTCTGACATGCCATATGAAGGACCTCACACAGGACCTCAGGGGCCGGGCTCCTGATGGTCCTGGTTTAGTCCTGATTTAATCCTGGTTTAGTTCTGCTTTAGTCCTGGTTTAGTCCTGGTTTAGTCCTGGTTTAGTCCTGCTTTAGTCCTGGTTTAGTCTTGGTTTAGTCCTGGTTTAGTCCTGGTTTAGTCCTGGTTTAGTCCTGATTTGATCCTAGTTTAATCCTGTTTTAGTCATGCTTGTGCCCCGTATCAGTTCAGATAAAGACATCTCCTCTGACAATGTTCAAATAGTTTCATAATGATTATATCTAGTTTTATTAGTTTGTACTGTGGTTTTATTGCACCCTTCTTCTTCTGTAAAGCACTTTCAATTACTTTGTGTGTTAATTGAGTTCCACAAATAAACTTGCCTTGTCTTACACGTTCACTTTAAATCCTCATCATTGCTGAGTTATAAGACAAACACTGAGCAGGTGAAGTGTGGAGCTTTTGGTCACTATTGGTCTCTGAAAAATCATCCAAAATAACAGCAGCACTGCTTAGAGGCAGGAGACATAGTTATGGCTTGACCGAAAGATCATTTCTGTGTGTGGACCAAGGTTTAAACGTTATTGTAGCAATGTCAAAGACAAATGACAAGTCAAGCCAAAAAAAGAAAACAAAAAAACAAAAAAAAAAACAAATGATAAATTAGGACTATCGGAAACAATCGCGCTAATAGCTCAATATTTTGACTGATGACGTCCGTTAATCTTGTGTAATCAGTCCCAAGCTACAAAATTGTGACAAATGCTGTTATTTAAAGGCCCCATTACATCTCTGCTGATTCATCCATCTTAGAAAAGTGAAAGACAGAGGTGTTTTAATGTTTGCGTCCCACGTGATTAATGAAGCGTGGAACCCAAGTCTTACGTGAAGTGTAGGACGCAGATGAGAATTACACCTCAAATCCACCAGAGTAAAATCCTACCAGACTGTACACATTTACACTGAGGCGTCTGGGAGAGCTGCGGCTTAGCTCCTAAATCCCACACACTTTCCTTGAGTCACCCAGGAGGAAAGGAAAATTCATAGCTAAAAAGACTCTGATATCCCCTGCAATGTGCGAGCAAGTATGGATCAAACTCCAACTCTGCACTGATACATCATATTTAGAGGAAGAATAGACACGTTGTAAACAACCTCATGTCTTTAATTATTTCAAGCCATTTTAAACAGCCCGTGTGCGTCAGAGTGTCGTTATACTAAATGCACAACTGGGTCTTTCATTGCTTATCATTCATTAATAGTAATATTCTTATCTTTAATCTTGATAGTTGAAACATTGGAGTGCAATAATGTGGTAAGAGGCGGGGGCGGGGCCGCGTGGGGCTCGTGGATGAGAACAACAAATGGAGCATCATTTGGAGCGAGAGCGCACGAGGCTGAAGGCAGTGGACAGCACCCAGGGGCGCGCGATGTGCCGTGTGCCCGACTTTACCCACTCCAAGATGCAGCGCACTGCGCTCTTCAGGTGGACTCTGCTTCTACTTCTGATTTGGATGTGACCCGGAGATTTTAACGCCAAAATGGATTCAATGAATGGGAGCGGGATAGACGCGTTCACCGTGGTCCAGCTCAACGCGTCCTGGAGCCTGGACAGTGGATATTCCTCTGCGTCTATCGCCAGCATTGCCGCTCTCGTGAGTTTCCTCATTCTCTTTACCGTTGTTGGAAATATTTTGGTGGTGATAGCAGTGCTGACGAGCCGCGCACTAAAAGCACCACAGAACCTATTTCTGGTGTCTCTGGCCACGGCGGACATTCTGGTGGCCACTCTGGTCATGCCCTTTTCTTTGGCTAATGAGCTCATGGGCTACTGGTATTTCGGAAAAGTTTGGTGCGGGATTTATCTTGCTTTGGACGTATTGTTTTGCACGTCATCTATTGTGCACCTGTGCGCCATCAGCCTGGACCGATACTGGTCCGTTACGCAGGCGGTAGAGTACAACCTGAAGCGGACTCCAAGGCGCGTAAAGTGCATCATAGTGATAGTGTGGCTCATCTCAGCCTTTATCTCATCTCCGCCGCTCATTTCTATGGACGGTGACAGCGACAGCTCTCAGCCTCAGTGCGAGCTCAACGATGACACCTGGTACATCCTCTCCTCCAGCACCGCGTCATTCTTCGCGCCTTGCCTCATCATGATTCTGGTCTATGTGCGGATCTATCAAGTGGCCAAAACCAGGACCCGGAGTTTGTCTGGGAAGAAGCCCAGGCCAGATGGCGCGACACAGACTGAGAACGGACTGAGCAAAGGCGAGCGGGGTGAGAACGGCCACTGCCAGTGTCCACCCACGCCCAGCCAGCGCACGGTCACCGTGGGGCCACAGACCGAGGACGCGGAGCTGGATGATAGCTCCTCGTCAGAGGGCAAAGGTCAGCACATCAGCAAGCTGGAGCCCATCGCTGTGAAGGGCGCGAGGCAGAACTCTGTATCCAAACAGTGCACCCGCATCGCCCGGGTCAGCAACAAGTCCATGGACCTGTTCATGTCCAGGAGGAAGCGCCGCAGGAGCTCCCTGGCGCAGAAGAAAGTGTACCAAGCCCGGGAGAAGAGGTTCACTTTTGTCCTGGCGGTCGTCATGGGGGTGTTTGTAGTGTGCTGGTTTCCCTTTTTCTTTAGTTACAGTTTGTATGGGCTCTGCAGGGACTCGTGTAAAATCCCCGATCCTCTTTTTAAGTTCTTCTTTTGGATTGGCTACTGTAATAGTTCCCTCAATCCTGCCATCTACACCATTTTCAACAGAGACTTCAGACATGCTTTCCATAAAATCCTCTGCAAGTCGTGCAAAAAATCATTTTAACTGTGACCTAGGCCATACGATCCAAAGGAAGTGTTTGATGTTTCCTGTAAAGCAGCATCTTGTCGTCCTTGAGTCTGTGGTTTGGTGAGCTCTCACCAGCTGTGCCCTGATAGACTCCCCTCTTCAGATTAATGAGCAGCACACTTGTTTTTTCTGCCATAATGATTCCTGCGTGTCTGCCCATTGATCAAACTCTGGACCATGGCCGCATCAGCCTGCTCCCTGCCCCCGGGCAAATATCACATAATGAGCCCCCATTGACTCCATGCTGCTCTAAATATACCATGTGCAATATGTATTTATATTTGATTAGACTCACAAGTGGTTCCTTCAGTGCAGCATATTGTTTTTAATTTGCACAGCACTTAGCCTGGAGCTCCTGTGTAATGGCAGATGTGTAATATGCCAAAAATGTGTTTTGAATGAAATCATGTTGAAAAATCAGGGGCAGCGACTTAAGCTTAAACTGTATGTGTGAAGTCTTAGACACTAGATATTCTCTAAAGGGAAAAAAAGAGTTATTCATTGTACAACAACATGACAAAATCCATCCAAAGGCCACATAGAGACGGCTCTTTTATTGAGCTTTAATTAGCAAAAAAGGTATAAATCTAATGTATATGAATATTTATTTCTTTGGTGACAGCTGTTTCCAAACTGTGTGCAGTATCAGTGCACGACAACACATGTGCAGATGTTTCCTTGACTCTTCCCTGACCCCTCTACACAATCAACTCTACTTTTCAACCTAAAATAAACATAAGCTCAATAAACACTATTAGGCACCGCAGCAGTTCTGTTAATTTGTCCATATAATAGGCCTATAAAACATCTGACCAGACATGCTACCTTTAATTAGACAATTCCAGTCTATTGTGAGCTTGAAAGGAACAATTATTGAGCTATTGACATAAAGTAAATGATGGAGGTTGAGAGATATTATACTGATATGGGTGGGGTTTTTTTGTTTTTTGTTTTTTTCTGGAGGGGAAGTCTCATGTCTGTTCTTATGTTATACAGTCGACTGAATCACCACTGCCTGTCCACTGTCTGCACCTTAAACCATTATAAAGGGCCAATGCTCCTTCAATAAAAATTTGATTTTGAAAATGTTCACTTAGAGGCTTTTATTTCTAGCACTTCACACTTGTCCCTTTGGCTCTTTATTTGCTCATAATGATGAATAAAATAAACTAATTATTATTTTTTTTAATGAGACAGGCAATGTAGCTGTTAATAGTCGTACTAGTATCACAGGTCCCAAGAGTTCACATTAAAGATGCACTGTGTAATTTCTGGTTGAGAGTGCTTGTTTCTATGGATACGTCATTGCTCTGCCTGGAATGTTCCACAGTGTGACATTAACCAGCCCCGCCTCACATTTATTCCATTACAAGGTGGTTGCATAGCTCAAAAATAAAGAAAAGCAGGCACGCTGTCAGTGAGCGGGGTCGCCTCTCCACAGATCTGGCATCTAACCTGGTTTAGTTTGGTCTCCATGGCGATAGAAAGGTTTAGTACGATACTGCGAAACATTCCAGACAGAGCAATGACATCTCCATGGGGAAAAGCACTTGAGATGACGCTCCACTAGAAAAGTTACAAAATGCACCGGATGTAGACTCGGTATGGTCCTGTTCTAGTCCAGGTTTAGTCCGTAGTCCAGACCAGACTTAGTTACGACTTTAGTGCAAGGTTTGTGTGTGTGTGTGTGTGTGTGTGTGTGTGTGTGTGTGTGTGTGTGTGCAAGGTTTGTGTGTGTGTGTGTGTGTGTGTGTGTGTGTGTGAGTGAGTGAATGTAGCGTAAATCCATAAAGATGATTAATTTAGGGATGACATCTGATTTAAATTAGAGCCTGTATGGTTTTATTAACTGAGAAAAGTGAATAATTGTTACGCTCTGTTCTTATAGTTTGCAGCTCTGGCACGATTTTGCAGCCGAGTGAAGTAAAAACATCACTTCTTTGAATCTGACAGTGGATTTGATGTCCACCACTTTCTGCCTCATAATCTTTTCTAGTCCCCGTGCTTCCTGTGGGCAGAGCTAAGTGCAAACTCAACTCCCCAACCAAAATCGCACTTGTTTTTTTAGACAGAAGGAAGAATACACTTGAGAAATATTATGGATCCATCTGCTGCCCTTGTTTTTAAATTCTGCCCTGAAATATGTAATATATGTATTTATGTGTCTATGTGCGTGTGCTTTTCAAAAATATAAAATCACTCAGATGAAGAAGCAATCTGGGATCTTCACAAACAGCATAACTACAGCCATAGAGAATCGCTGCTTGTTAAATTGTAGTAATCAGAATAATGTTATAGCACCAGTACTGTTATACTTTTACTCATTTCTGAAAGGTTTATATGTAATTTTACCAAAGCTGCAAAGTATGGTAGTAGAAATTTAACAGTATAAAGTAGTAAAAGTGACAGCCCTTTTAGTAAAATGTCAATTTGAGTTGGAGTAGTGGCAGTAATAGCAGTTCATAGATCAACCCACTCTACTTAACTCAGTGGTACTTTCATTTATTATGTATATTTTCTGCTGGAGGGTCCAATTCCTGCTTGTCTCTTTGTTTTATTGCTTTGACTGAAATGTTCCAAAATATGGCAATAAACATTCATTGCCATGGAGACGAGCAGGCCCAAAATACTATAGGAAATGCAAGAAAAGAAAAATGCAAGACTGAGGTATAATGTCACACTATGGAACGTTCAGGGACACCAGCAGGTCCCCCTCACCTGAAGTGTGACTTTTTAAAAACTTCCCTGCACAGTATTTCTACTCTGGTCACATTATACACTAAGATTTTATTTTAAGCTGTGTTTTGTTTCATTCAAACATGTTTAAGTGGACCTTTATTAGTCTGTCTAAGCTCAAAATATCCTGTTCCACCTTGTAATGTCATGTACCTTTCACCCTTCAGTTCAGTAAAGACTGGAAATTCCTGCAAATTATTAGAGTGTTTTCAGCTTGAGAGCCTAAATATGCAGGTTTTGTGTGTTAAACATGTGTGAATGAAACAAAACACAACTCCAGGTATGTTTGCGCTAAGAAAATATTGCAGAAAACAGCGTAATATGAGCCCTTTAAATAAATTCTCTCGACGTACTATGAAGTAGTTTTTGAAGGACAAACTTTTCCAGGTGAAGATAATGCCGCTCGGGCTGATTCAGGTCGTGTCTCTGGACCTCCTGGAGAATTATAGTGTGGCCGCTCCTAACCCCTGACTCTGGCCGATAAACAAACCAAACATTATTCAGGCTCTTCAAAATCAATAGCAGCGAGTTTGTGTTTAAAAGTGAAGAGATATTAGACTGTGCAGGGTTTGAGATCTCTCCAATTATGAACTAATGTGAGAAAACAGAGGGAATTCTCTTGGCCTGAGAATGAGGTCAATGTGTCACAGGTTGATCATTACTTTAAAGTGCCTGTACGCTTCATTTTTTTACTCTTTTTAAACATCTCTATCATAATATTGTCTCTTCTCTCACTTTGCTCCGCCTTGTGATGTCATGGGGTAATACAGGAAGTAGAATAATTTTATCTAGAATTGTCAATCTCTACTGAACTAAAGGAAAAAGGTTGAGGTTAACTTGAAAACTACTATTCATTACTAATAAAGGGTTATTAAAACATATCTGAATGAAACTTAACACAACTCCAGGTAGGTTTTTGAGGAGGTAACAACAATATAACACAACTTAAAGCTCACAAGACTCTTTGGTGTAATAGGACCTTTAAAGTGAAAAATCATGGAGGAAATAAATAAATAATCTAATAAAAACTAAAACCAAGGAGATTGTGGATGATGATTACACTGACTACATTAACACCTATTATAAGAAAAGAGGCTAACCTTTTCTTGTAATGAAAAAAATGAAAATAAAGAATGAAATAATGCACCATGTAACCTTTCTGGGGTGAGTCTGCTACCTGCTGGCCTCTACAAAAATGTCAGTCACTTGCTGTGAAGAAGCAAACCCATTCACAGTGAGAAAGCCTGAGTGTCAAGACATTTTTGAGCAATAAAACAACTACATTTGAGGCAAAGCAACAGAATCGCAATGGAAACAAAACAAATTTGGACCCCCATCTGAAATGCTACATCGTCTACCTTAAACATTTTTTTTATTTAGAATGGCTGTACAAAAAAGTTTATCCTTGTCCATAAAAAGCATTTATTCCTTGGCAATCTGACAATCTCAAAGACTTTAAATAAATCAGTTGTTAAACAGTGGCTGTTATGTGTGTGCCTCTCATCTTACGTCATGTCCCAGGTCTAATGCGTTGACTATTTCTGACTATTGCCTCTTATTGCTGCTGAAATTGATGTTGACATCCTCATTTCTGGGTAAACAGCCCATTCAAGCCTTCAGCTCGGCGCTCCACGTGGGATATTTCTGATATATTTCTGTGAAAGATGAAAGCGCTGGGAGAGGGGCGGCTGCACACCTGACTGACTTCAATTTTCTGCTAAAAACCTGACGCTGGCTCTGAGGGAACGGGAGGCTCTGGTGAGATTATGACCTAAAAGACTGGTTTAAATCATTATTAGATATTGATTATAATGATGCAGATTAAATCAAATAACTACTAGCACTAAATAAATAAAGGTGCACTGTGTAACCTTTCTGGATATTCAGTGGATTCTGTTCTCCCTTGACTAATCCACAGTGTGGAAGTTAATGGTCTTAGCTACGGAGAAGCAAATCTGCACATGGTAAGAATTCATGTTTTTCATGGATTTATTTGAGCTCTAAAACATCTGTAGTTGACTAAATACAAGGCAGATATGTTTAATGCCATATTGTGGAACATTTCATGTAAATAATTTATGTATCCATAGAGACAAGCAGACAATCGACCTTCCACCAGATTCACCTTTAAATGTTCAATATGATCCCTACAATCAATACAAGTATATAAAAATACACTTTCCAATAGAATTGTCAAAAATAGATACTCAAATACTAATTTATATTTATTGAGATACTAAAACTAAATAGGACAAATTATGCACTTCCTTTGTTCATGAATGATCTGGATCAGTATCAAAGGCAAAAGACACATGGTAAAGTTACTTCATTGTCCCCACAGGGAAATGTTTTTTCACAGCTGTACAAAAGAAAGGCCATTTCAGGACAATCACACAACACAACATAGACGTCTGTGAACACTTTAGTCTGACCTTTTACTCTTCTGTGGTTTGTCTCTGTGTAACTGTTTTTATTTAGTAAATCCGTATCACATATACACATGCCTGGGGACGACAGAAGGAAATGAGCATTTTTGATTATAGATTACAGATGTTCATTAATATGCACTGTTCCTATCAAATAAAGAAAGAAATAAACACAATCAGGACATAATATTGAAGATAAAACTATTACATTTTAGAATTCTGACAATAGTAAAACTGAAAAATTATACACAGTTTTAGAGGTGACTCGTATCTCCATAATGCAGTTTTCAACACTACCTGCTTGCCAAAACCTGATCTCGTCAGACCTCAGGAGGAGCTGGGCCTGTTAGTACATGGATGGGGAATCGCTGAGAATACCAGGTGCCACAGTGGGGCGCTGTTATTGTGTCCTTCAACCACCTTCAACCACCCCAACACTTACAAAACAAATTCATCCTTGGCAATGTGGGTAGAGGAGTCAAAGGCACAGAATGGCCGCCTCACTTCCATCAGCCCCAGGGCAGCTGTAACTACAGTAGTAGCAGTTGTACCAACACTGAATGTGGACTGGATGAAAGCTCTTTGGATGTCTTCAAACGCATTATAACAATGTAATAAACTCACATCTGATAAAGATTAAGACAAAAACTCTTCAGAACAGGTTCAGTGTTAACACATGCTCACATGATTAACCAGTTTGCAAACTAAATCAGCGTAGTGGCAGCTGTACTATACGAGTACAATGATTAAAACCCACAGTCTCTACTAGTATGTTGTGTTTAGTGTGATGCATGTACCAGTGGGTGATGAAGTGGGGCCTGTCACGAACCACAGCACGAGAGTTTTGGCGGTGATGGACAATGTGTTCAGTAAGTCTCTCACAGCTGAGATCACAACTACACTGTTCTTCTCCTGTAGATAAACAACAAACCAGGAAGTAAAAATGATGAAACACCTCTGGCTAAAACCAATTTTCAACCCTGACTGTGAACATGACGGCGTAAGAGCGTCAAATAGTTGAAAATCTTACTTGCTTACGTTAACAGAAGGACAGTTTGTGATGTGAAGATTATTTTAATGAACAGTGCTGATTATTATATTCAGCAGTAGCAAAACACATCTCAAATTCCATGGACTGGGGGCAAAGAAAACATTTCTAAAACCATCTTGGACAATACAATATAAGTAATCGCAAAGACTGCAATTATTTAGAGAATAGAATGCCCTTTGCAAAGAACAAATATCCTGCTTTTTAATAGAAAAAATATCTTTATGCAGAGACATCTTGCACTGAAATACATTGTATTATTAGAGTAATTGAACACTTCCTTTCTCAGATGTTCCTGGAGTTGTTTACACTGAACAGAATCTGACATATTTTGCAAATCTATAATCGCAATACTCAGAAAAATCTACCTCCCATTTTTTTTTTCGTGCAGCCCTAATATTGACACTTTCTAGATTACAATTACAGCAAACACAGACAAAAAAATTGTTTCTGCACATTGCACATTTTCAGAAGCCTGAGATCAATACGAGCATTCACGGTCATTCCTGTTCGGAGTTTGATTTTCGACAAAAATGTGAGCGGCTAACTAAAAAACTGCTGGCTAATGTTAGCTAACTCATGACTGTAATTTTATGTGAGACTTTAACAGAACAAATCATCTCATCTGTTGTAGTTCCACCTCTTTCTGGTCGGACTGTGTTAAAATAAAGCTCAGATTAAATCGAATTTATGTATCAGAGCGTCATACGGAGCAGTGCTTCCAGTTAGCGTCACATCCCCAGGGACTATCGATAATATCACCTGCTATTAAAATCACTCATTCATGTTTATTAATTTAGGATGTGTTTATACGTTTTTACACTTGTCCCCAAACACCACCTGACACTGTTAACAACGCCACATAAAACCCAAAATGGCTTTATTTATTACAGCTCAATGAAAACAGCAGGTTTCTAGTATAACACAATAACGCAGACAGCTCCATAACACCCCTTTAAGTCACTTTTATTGCTTTGTTTGCCTCAGTGAGTTCTCTCCTCGCTGCAGGGCACAGTTTTTCCAGTCTGACCCAAAACCAGTTAGCGCTGTACAAATCTACTTTTGCGTAACACGTCTTTTACCATGGTTACAGTGTCCAATGTAATTATCGTTATAATTATAGCCGACAGCCTCATCACCTAGCGCACAGTGTGAATTTGGTGATAATTATTGGTGTCGGGAAGAGGGGGACAAAATAAGATGTGTCAATTCTAATGTGATTACAGCCCGGGTAGTTTCTCTGATGAGAGCTAATTGAAGGAAGGTACCTGCAGTTTTGGAGAGAGGATAAAGTAATTAAATGAGTCCAAGGAGTCTTTGAATACGGACGCCTGAACACCAAAGATGTAATTTTCCTGAGAAATAAAGACAGTTATTACATACATCTAGAAAGTATTTTAAACACCATTATTTAATAAAAGCATTCACTTAATGCCATACTGTGGAACTTTCCAATGGGTAAGAAGGTAGCAGATTGAAATAAATCATAAACAACTAAATCATTTTATGAATGCATGCATGAATCCTGTTAAAATGTTACAGCCATTTACATAATCGATATGTCTGCACTGCACAGTTCTTATGTGGAAATACAATTTAAAGGCTCATATGATCAAACAGATACCTGGAGTTATGTTTTGTTTCATTCACACGTATTATATACATATACATATTTAGTTCTTCTCTGAAACACTTTGTTCCACCTTGTGATGTCATGTGGTAATACCATAGACCGTATATATGAATGGACTTAGCTAACGCGTTAGCCGCCGTGTGCCAAACAGGAAGTGCTCCAGGAGGCTCTTCCGGCTCCTTCTGACTCTGGCTCCCATTGACTTACATTAGGATCTCGTCGCTCGTCTCTCTGTACCTGCTGCAGTGATCCTCTTCATCTTGGTCTTAAAATGTTCTTATTAATTAACCCGCGACACATGATCCTGAATTTTTTTTTCACTATTTTGTTAGTCAAAAAACCCCTATTCATAACATAGATCCTGGCTCCAGATTCGCTCTTGTAACCGTTAGCATCGCGAGCCTCATTTGAGCGACGCTAAACGCTGTGGGTGACGTCACACTCGCTTAGTCCACTTTTCTATACAGTCTATGGATAATACAGGAAGTGCTCCACTGTGTTTTTAAGCTTCTCACACCTTCACTAGAATCATTCAGATCATTTCAGCCCAGGAATTGCCGATCTCTACTGAACTAAAGGTAAAAAGAGCTGTGTACTTGGAAACCACCATGACATCACAAGGTGGATCAGAGCATGTTAGGCTATGAAGATAAACAGACTGATAATAAAGGATTACTCAAACAAAAAAACATGTTTCATTCACACATGTTTTTTTTTTTTTTTTTTGCGAGGTAACAAGATTCTAACATGGCTAAAAGATTATATGAGTCAATTTCGTGTTATGTAGTAGCTTTAAAAATAATTCAAAATCCGTTTTGACACTATCATCCTTGTGCATGTATGCTAATAAAAGCTGATATATTTCCACTGATAGTTTGCACTGATATGGACTTCACATGTGCCCTTCCTCCCTGCTGGGGTGATAAATTACACATTAAAAGCCTGGGTGCTTTGGTGAGATTGTGAGGAGATTTACCGGCCCAAAGAGGTGCTTGCTTTTTATTACAGTTCTGGAGACAAGCAAACAACCGCTTCTTTATCCTTGTCCTCCTTATCACGCGGCATTAGCTCCGAAACAGACCTCAGATCGGGGCCCTGAATCAAAAACTCAAGAAGGTTTTCAACAGCAACACAATATGAGCTTTAGCGCACTACACGTCTGATTCCCACTGTTACAACTACTCCACAACAGTGACAGGAGGTAGTAGTAATTTAGACGGAGTGAAGGTTGTACAAGGACTTAGTGAACGATACTTTTCAAAAACAGCAGGCAGGGATTCCACAAGAAGCGATTCTAGGGCCAATTTGAAGGTAGATTTTATACATTTTCTGATGTTTTTCTCCATAGAGATGTTATAGCATTGTCTGGAATGTATGATATTAAACTTTTCTACCTTCATGGAGACCAAACCAGACCAAGTTACAGGTCAGATCTGTTTTTTTTGCACTACAAAACTACTTGTAATTCAATAAATGTAAAGTAGAGCTATTTAATGTCATACTGAGGAACATTCCAGGCAGAGAAACAAGCAGGTGATGAACCCACAACCAAAAAGTTACATAGTGCACCATTAAAAAAGAAACACATCCAATTTATGAAGTACAATGTGTAAAATTATGTAGCAAAGACAAAAAAGTTAAATAACTCTACTGAATTAAAACAAATATTTTCCAACAAATTACCCATTTTTGCTTTGATGAAAAAAATAGTGGAGTTATTTCCTTTTTTTTTTTTTGTATTTAATCTTCCATATATCTTGCATCATATATTTCATGTCTTCTGTATTTAAAATGGGGAATATAACAAGAAAAAGGCTGAGAGTATGAGACTTTTCACTGTAGGTTATAGTATATAGTACAATAATGATTCAGAAACTTAAGATCCACCTGTGAATACTTTCCCTTAATAAATTATGAACACGGTGGACAATAAAATTCTTTAAATTCTGTGGAGACATGAATCAAAGCCTCTCTGGTCTCAGGTTCACGGGTCAGGAGTTTGCTGGTTAAACCCAAAGCTCAAGACGACTAAAGGGATTAAAACAGCAGAGGTGACCTATAAAGGATCCACCGGTTATTTCATTTTTTATTTTATTCCGAGAGACAGAAGAAGAAAAAAACACGCAGACAATCCAATAAGTGCAGCCAGTCAAGCATAAAATGTTTTCAAAGAGATGAGTTGAGTGTCCATATAAGGATAACGGACCAGGTGATGAGAAGGAGGAGGAAAAAACAGTGTCTTTATTCCAGTTTATGTCCATGATTTTGAAAAATAAAAAAATCATTAGGACTAAAGAAATATCAAAAAAGAAAATTTGACTTTATTTAACATTTTTCCTTACTACATAATTCCATATATCTTGCGTCATATATCTGATGTCTTCTGTACACAGTAAGAACTGGAGGGTTAAAATTTCAGGGTAAAATAAGTTGTTTTTAACACAAAAAGTGTTATTTTAACTATTTTAAAGTTCAATGGGAGTTCGAGTTGGGGTTCATTCAACTTCCTTTAGTGTTAATTTGGCACCTCAAACTCCCGCTAAAGAAGATCAGTTCTGTACATAATTTAATCTTAAATTAAATTAACCAAATGTAAAAATAAAACATCTCTGTGTGTTGTTTAGCTAAATCAGGATAACCCTACAAAGTGTTATCCATTAACTCTAAAATGTTAATATAACTCTTGATTTGGGGGTTAAACAGGAACTTTGGTTCAGAGTAACTTAATTAACATTTCCAAAAATGTTAAATTAACTCTAGAACAGATTAGACTCATATAACTCCTGAGAAAATGTTAAAATGAACTCTCATAGAATATTTTTTTGCTGTGTATGTGTTTAAAATGTAGAAAGTAGTTAACTAAAAAACTAAAAAATATTGAATGAGAGAGTCCAAACTTTTGACTGATAGTGTCTCATTTAATCTTTTTACATTTCTTTTTATTTTTGACTACTTTATACATGTTAGATACATACAGAAGACATCAAATATTATAGGAAAGGGTCGCAAAAAAAACCTGTAACTTTTCTGTAGGGGATCCATCACCTTTTTGTTTAGTACAGGTGGTTTTATGGCTCAAAAATACCTATAAAAACAGGTATTCTGACTCTCTCCACTGTCGCCTCTCCACAGATCTGACCTGTAGCTTCTGGTTTGGTCTCCACGAAGATAGAAAAGTTTAATGCCACACTGTGAAGCTTTTCAGACAAAGCAATAACATCTCCCTGGAGAAAACCATTTTACGGACCCTTCATCAGAAAAGTTAAACAATGGACTTTTTAGCTTTTTTCTTTGCTACACAATTCCATTTTATTTAATATATTTGAAGTCGTCTGTGTGTATATAAAATGTAGAACATAGTAAATATATAAAAAAGCGTTTGACTGATAGTGTTTGCCTTCTAAAAGTCGAACTAAACTGTTGTTACTTTTGTGAGACCACTTTTAAACTGCGAGAGGGCCATGGAGACATTACAGAAGTTTCTCGCTCCCGTGTACGAGTTTGTGTGTTAAATGGTGCGCAGACGTCTCTATCACAGAGTGAACCAGCAAAAAGACTCCAGACAGCTTTTCCATGGTTGGCCAGCTGCTTTAGCCTCTCTCCTGTCTGACGCTGGGGGGGCTGCACCACTCAACCACTCTCGCCCTGTATGATCTCTGGCTTTGTTTTGGCACCTCGCGGGGCACTTTAGGGAGTGCTTGTTGAGGCTGTTATGGGGAGTCCAGTCAGTGCCGTGGCAGGGCCTGCTCCATCTGCTCTGAAGTGGATTTACCAGATTTACTTGAACCCAAACAAGACCAAGAGCACCGCTAATTATTTCTGCTGGTATTTGCGGAGCTCCAAACAAAGAAAACACAATCTAAATAAACTGGTTCAAACAAATGCCTTTTTGGGTCTTAAAGGAAGTGGAAGTCTATTGGGTGACATGCCAAATTGTTTCTCATGCCTTTAATTGAGGGGTAATTAAATCTATTTTCTGAAAGTTAAAGCTCCAATATTATGCAAAAATAATTATACAAAAATATACCTGATGTGAAGATGGAGCTTAAAACACGCATTGCAACATGACATCACAAGGTGGAACAGAGTGTTTTCTGTTTGAGAGAAGAACTTACAAGCCTGAATATGTAGAGTTTACGTGTTAAACATATATGAATAAAACCAAACACAACTTTATGTATCTTTTTCATTAGGAAACAATGTCATTTCATCCAGTAGATTAGAAAGCCTTTTAACACTTGATTGTTAATTCAACCTGTCATTCCCGCATGGCATTACCAAGGACAGCCAGTAGGAGGAGCAAGTGGGAAAGTCTACGTTTGAGCACTGAATCACTATGTTCGGATTACACTAAAATTTGATTTGTCTAAGGAAAAATATGTAGAGTTTACGTGTTAAACATATATGAATGAAACCAAACTTGATGAGGAAACAATGTCATATCATCCAGTAGATTAGAAAGTAGCGCAGTATAAACCTTTTAACACTTTATTGTTAATTCAACCCGTCATTCCCACGTGGCATTACCAAGGACGGCCAGTAGGAGGAGCAAGTGGGAAAGTCTACGTTTGAGCACAGCGCTAAAGGTTCGGATTGCACTAAAATTTGATTTGTCTAAGGAAAAATGAACGCTACGCTTGCTGGTTTGCATAATGTATGACGGGAGAACTGAAATTCTTCTTCTTTTGTACAGAAAATGTTAAAAAGGTCTTTACGGAGTGGGTTTGTTATCCAGTCCAGAGGGCGCACTGTCACTTTTACATATTCAGGGCTGTGTGCATTCTTTTCACCTTGGCCTGGGTCTCCTGTGTATCTTATCTCAGAGCAGAGCCATAAACTACCTCGGCACTGATCCAACTATATGACAGCAGCCACTGGACAAGGATTATGTTAAAAGGTCAGGCAGTGTGGTGCAGGATTTATAAGGAGGAAAAGAAAATCTGAAAGTTATGATTCGGTGCAAACAACAGGTGAAGGAGACAGTTTATCCAGGGTGACCGACTATTGTTTAGAACTGATAAAGATGTTTTGGTAAATCTGTTTTCCGTGGATGCCATAGCACGTCACATCAATCTAATACTGATACTTTGCCCTGGGGGTGCAAAGCTAACTGAAGGCACTGCTCTGTCATAAACTCTGTTACTTTACTTTAATCTGGGTTATTTTAACACAATCTGACCTGAAAGAGGTGACTTGCTTGGAACTGATTTGTGCTCTTAAACAAGTATCTCCTGGAAATGCGTTGTTTAAACCCTTTACTCTTAAAACTTTTGTCTGTTGTTGTGTCACCATGGTAACTGCCAATATACATACAAGTAGAACCCCCCACCATCGCTGCAAACTTTCAACAGAATTTCTACGCAGGCAAATGAAAAGCACAAAACATTTATCTAGAGTTTAGACATTTTTAGCACATAATACATCTGGCAGAAAAACAAAAATCACAATATAAATGAAAAATTTAAAACACTTATTATGTTTGGTATTACACACAAATGTACAAAATCCAAGCACACATTTTCACACTTCACTCAACCTTTTGAAGAGTACTGTGTGATCCTAAATAAGCCGATTAAGAGCCATGAGAATGTACAACTGTCATAACTATAAAGACAGCGCTCCATTGAAGCCTACATACATTACATACATTACTCCGCCTTCTCACTATATCGCATTAATGCTCTAAATAGCACTATATCTTTTCCATTAGTCATATTA
>KN505345.1:5524-27057 GCA_000787155.1 Scartelaos histophorus
TTGAATACATAGATTTAAAAAGTGGTTTGAAGTTTGTGGTGCAGTTGGCGCTGAGAGCTGTGCCATCTTCATCTCCAGGCGGGTCACGTGAGGCCGGCAGCTCTGAGGCCGACCCTCCCTGACACAAAGCCCTCGCAGCCTGGACACACTGCACGCCTTGTTCCCCTTCGACTTGGACACTCTTCAAATGGGTGTTTGCTTACTGCAGAGACCAACTGATGGAGACCAGTCTAAGTCTACTACACTACAGATAAATACACAAATTCTAATGAAAATACACACCACTCTCTGTAATAGTGTGTTGTGATGTTGGACTGTGCACTAAAGTGGAGTCGCCCGTAGTGTTAGCGCTCGCAGACTGCAGGTATAGAGGCCAATTTGGAGACGACTTCCATATTAGGAATAGGAATTTATTAACAGACAAAATAGTGAAATAAAACACCAGGATCATGTAGAGTGGGTTAAAACAAACATTTAAGACCAACATGATGAGACTCACTGCCGCACTTACAGAGAGAGACTTTTTTTTGTAAAGTCAGTTGGAGCTGTAAGAGGCCCCATGCTCACTTCCTATTTGTAAGGTGTCCAGCAGGATGGGACCACCTGACGACTATGTACAGGTTAGATTTCTATCTCAAGCTGCATTTCACCCCTCACCAGCTGTTGGATGGGACCACAAGATTAGACCTTGACAGCCTCATCTGTTGCTCTTTACTTCAGTCACCTTGACAAAATCAAATTTCCATATTCAGTGGTTGCAACACATCAACACTGAGGACCCTTAAAAAGGATATGGCTCCAGCCTTGTCCAGGGGTCACTTCTTCAGTAGGCCTGTCGCCATTATTACTATTTTGACTTCATGCTCAATATGAAAGATTGAACAGATGGATTTCACTTGAGTGTACAAATATTTTATACAAATATTTTCTTCAGCAATATAACATATAAAAAAATCATGACAGCCCTCGCTTTGAGTTACTTGAATGCACTTGAATGATGAGAAAAAAAACTATGTCGATATAGTATTCAGAATAAAGTAAAAGTTAATTTTGACCAAACAAATAAATCTGCTGTGTGTAAATCCTCACTGACGCCACAGTGAAGAGTTGATCATTCCACTTGTGTCCTGTGGTCATTATGTTATGAATGATCCATACACATTACAGTAATGAATTTGACTTATATGGCAATAATTTTACAAAATTAGATTCACTAAAACTGTAATACAATGGCATAAAGTGAACAGGTGCAATCTCTAAGTTGTTGCCCCAGCAACACTGCCAACTAATGGGCGGGGCTTCTGCAGCACATAAAGCAGCTCCCTGGGCTTGAGAAGAGCAGACGGAGCAGGAGCAGTCTGGGAGAAGCACTGGGCTCTGTGCACCGGGCTCACAGGAGGGAGAAGGCCAGGCTCCCCATGAGGTCGAACTGTTCACACGCACGCACACACGCACGCACGCACGCACGCACGCACACACACACACAAACACACACACACACACACACACACACACACGCGCGCACACGCACACACACACACACACACACACACACACACACGCACACACACGCACACACACACACACGCACACACACGCACACACACACACAAACAAGGCTGCAATAAAATCAACAATGTCTGCAGTGTTTTGGCGGTAACTGTTGATGAAGATTGATTTTTCTCATGGTATTATGAACGTATTAAAGGGCCCATATTCAAGTATTTTGATCCATGTTATAATGTTTCCTCACCAAAAACATGATTTCAGCCATGGAATTGCCAATCTCTACTGAACAAAAAGGTAAATGTAAAAGGACACTGCACATCACGAGGCGGGAAAGAGCATTCTGAGCTTAATGATGACTGATGGTGATTACTAACAAGTAAGGTTTGGATGAGGTAACAATATTATAACATGACTTAAAGCTCACAGGAGAAACTTTTTTGTAATGTAGGACCTTTAAAAGAGTAGTAAAGAAGTTATGTGGTCTTTATGAAACACGCTGTTAAGAGAGAAATTGTATAGCGATATATAACTAGGTATTGTTCACTAGCCACAGCCACATCTGTTGTTTACTGTGATCAGTAACGATCTGTCAGAACTATCTGGACTACTATACTTTCCTATGCAAATACTATACTGTACTATACAACGGTGAAACAGGTCCTCGTCTTATAATCTGTACAGTACAATAGTCTTTTCTATTTTTATGCCAGAGAGAAAGAGACCACTGTACATTTTTGATAGGAAATATCATAAATAACACGTCGTCACTGATGAAAAGGTCCACGCCAAGGCTACGGTCACAGTCACAGTCAAACTCCTCCATCAAACACGGGTGACGAGAATCAACACCAGAACCTCCACTTGAGGGGTGCTGACAGGCCTGCACATGAGGATTCACATAATGCTTCCTCTACAGATGTTTTTTCTGTTGAATTTGACTAATACACTTTTTTTTCCACTTTTCCTGTGTCTCCTTTCCTTCCGATCGTTGGACTAAATCTCACCAGTGTCCTTGCTAGTACACTCTGGTGAACTGGGCCATGTCAAACTCCAATCTATCAATCAGTCAGCACCCGGAGGGGGGAAAGGGGAGGCAGAAAAGGAGGATACGGTAGATACAAGAGGAGCCCTGTCAACTTATTCTGCTTAAAGCCAAAAGCCAGGTAAGTCTCTTGTAATTCTCTATTGTGCAAATACTTGGAGAGTTTACCACCTGCTTGCATCTGGTGCATTACTTTGCCCCATGTTCCACAGTTTGGCATTAAACATCTACAGTATTTCAACCACAAGGCCAAATTACAGGTCATATCATATCACTCAAATCATTTATTTTGAGGACAAGCGCTTTGAAATAAATCATATCCTATTTGGCATTTATTCAATTAAGTTTAATACCAAACTGTGGAACATTTCTACCAAAGCAATGACCATAAGACAAGCTAAAGTTACATAAACTGTCCATATTCCACCTCTTAGTAGTTTTTTTGAGATAAGCTAGTGTAATTTCTTGTCACATGCAATAATGATTAAGCTCATAAGTACTGATCTACTTTTTTTATTTATGTATTAATACCTATTTTTTACCTGTTTTTCGCCCTTAAGAAAGGCTGTGGGTAAATAATGTCAAAAACCATCACATCGCTCTCCTCTTGTACTCTTCTGACCTATCTGTCATCTCTGGATGGACGTTTTGCGGTCAGCTGTTGAACACATCTGAGAAGTCTTGGCCCAAAAAGAAAGAGGTTAGAAAACGTTTAGAGTATCTGTATCTATATATGTGTGTGTGTTCTGTGCAGGATGAAGTGTCCCTGTCAGACCCTCCGCTACCCCTGGGCTCCTCCTGATTAATTGTCCGTCCAGCTCCAGTGATAGCCCCAGCTTTAACCAAACACTCCCGGGACACTAGCTCAGGTCTCATCCCCGCAGGAAGACCCCTCCCAACCCCTCCATACGCACACACACACACACACCCTGGCTTCTCTTTTGCAGCTAAAATTAGGCCTAAAATGTCTGTCCCATCTCACTTGTTCACAAGGTCCGCTACAAATAATCTAACATCAGCACCCTGTTCACCTTGCCGTAGGAGGATGGTGTTGTCTCGGTGGGAGGGAGCTTTTGGCACAAAGGGTTTGGAGGGTGGGGGATTTGGGTGCAACGTGGTACTCTCCATGCACCCCGAGAGTGTGTGTGTGTGTGTGTGTGTGAGGGGGGTCTACAGTGACTGGCTGAGATGGAGCACTTCTGTCGCAGGTAAACAGTGGAGAACAGCAGGGCAACATGGGAGGAAAGGGTTATTTCGGATCAGGGTTACAAATCGCTTGTTTTTTAACCTACAATAGACAATACGTGCAGTGCAAAAATGTAAAAAGGCATTTCTGCATTAGTTCAAAGATGCAGTAACTTTTCTTGTAATATGTACATCTGGTTTGTCACCTTTTTGCATCATGAGAGGTTGTTGCTTTGCCAAAAATGTTCCGCAGAATGGCATAAAACAGATTTTGTGTGTGTGTGTGTATGTGTGTGTGTGCGTGTGTGTCACAAATCTAACCTGTAATTTGGCCTCGTGACATTTCCTGCTTATTTGCATGGAGATAAATATGTTTAATCTCACACAGTGGAACATTATTAAGTAAAGGAATAATATCTCCATGAAAACAAGGTAAAGTGAATTTATTTAAATCACATTAATTAAATCTAAGGTGACTTGAATAGTTAGGAAAAAATGCACTCTTTACTGAAGTGTGGGATAAATGACACATATGCACATTAACAAAAATACTGACTTATTTATTGTTTCTATGGCTTATTTAAATTGAAATTTAGGGTTGATCATACTGCAATGGTATTATATGAATAGAAGCTCAAGAAATATAAGCATAAGATCCAGCAATTACTCTAATAAAACAGATGTTGATACCAATACCCATAAATAGCCTTTTTCCACTTGTTAAATAGTGAGTGTCAAACCCGCTCTCCTCTCTCCAGCTGCTCCACCAGACCATCTATCAGAGTGGGGAGCACTATAGCTAACCCCCCAAAAGCGACCAAGGTCAATTGCCTTTTCCAGTTGCTCTCATCCCGTGCTTTATGTACCTTCACATCCAGCTAAAGGCAGCCAGGCTATTTCTGCTGCAAGGTGACTGCTGCCACCGCCGCACCAGTCACACTCAAATGAACATTCAACATTTCATCTCATCATTCAACTAAGACTTAACGCTAAGGCCAAATGAACACATAAAATACTATAAAGCAGCGTATGCGACCAACTAATTACGCAGATTCCTGATAGGGATATAAAAAGCATTGTATAAATATAGCAAATAGAAAAGCAGTTGTGCATAAGGCTTTACATCACATTAGTGCTGTTGATGAGCAGAGCAATTTAAATTTAATATATATTTTTGTTATATTACTGCTGCAGCTTTATGTTGCCTATAAACATTATTTAAAAAAGATAAAAAAGAAGGATACACAGACAAAGAACACCTAAAAGTGCACAGATTTCACATTTTTTATGTAATATTTGCATTCAATGTCAATAAATTTTATATAAGTACAATAAAATTTATAATTAAGTAATGAACAATCCATACTCACTAACTAGTATTCTTAATGGCTCCTCAGCAATAGTATCTCTGTATACACTGTTAAGAGGTCAAATCAATAACCCTACGCATATTCCCACAGCACCTTAGTTAACCTGGTAACCCTGAATATAGAAATGTCAATAACCATAATGATTACCCAAGTGTTTTTTTTTGTTATATTTACCTTATTTCAAGTCAGATTTTTTTTCTTCAAACCTTCGCGTGTCTTTGCTGCAGCCATTAGTCATCCTCGCATAGATAAACTAGTGAAGTTGCGGGATAGGTGCTCTTTCGCTCTCCGATCGCTCTCCCCGTGGTCCCTGATGTCTCCTTACGGCTGCCATGACTGACTGTATATTCATTTATTACAGGTCACAAACGCCAAGCGCTTCATTTAAAAGGACGCCGCCCCCTCCTCCGACTACACACGTGAAAAATCGAGTGAAGGATTTAAAAAAACATGGTGAAAAGGGCTCTGAAGGCTGAGGGGAAGGGCCAGAGAGGGTCACAGTGGCAAATGGGGAGACAAAAGTGATTGTAAGACAATACTTTTTAAGAGACAGTTGGGATATAGTGTTGTAGAGTGTTGTGGGCATGCACATTATTCAGTCATAGTGGTGGTAAGATACTACTGTAGCCACAACCGCCCTGTGGCAGACTAACAGAGGCAACTTACCGTATTTTTCGGACTATAAGGTGCATCTAAAATCATTACATTTTCTCAAAAATCAACAGTGGCCTTATAATCCAGTGGCCTTATGTGTGACCTTTGGTTGTGTTTAACCTCCAACTGATTTTATGTTGTCCACATTAGTCTAATAACGTATTAGTGGGCGAGTCAGGAGGAGTAATATGTTGGCGACATATAGGGCGACTGTGCAACATACCGGTAGTTCTGCCGTGTGCTGTACAAGGACCCAAAATGCACCTTTTAAGAGACATGCACCATGCAGATTTCAGGTTTTGTATTTTAGTGTTAAAACTGAACAATGTTGAGAGGGATCCGGGCATGTTTGATGCCCAAATCACCAACTGTTAAACTTGTATTTTTGTGTGCCCAAATCACACTGTTAAACTTGTATTTTTGTGTTAGCTACAACTGAGAGTTATTGTAAATTACCTAAATAAAGTTTGATTTATCCAACGCGTGTTTTGTTTCGCTTATTGCGCCTTATAATCCGATGCTCCTTATGTGTGGACAATGACACAACTGACATATTTGATACTGCGCCTTATAATCCGGTGCACTTTATAGCCTGAAAAATACGGTCCTTGGTCACCACATTTGTAGTCGGTAAGGTGGGTGACGCAACAAAAATCTGCACTGGAGCCAGCGCAGAAAATAATACAATGTATTTTCACCATCCAATTTAATGTAATAAGGTTTTCAAATGAGGTCTTACATAGCAGAGTAAATTATTCTCTTTTTTGTTGGAGAGGAGGGGGCGGGGTGGCTTAGAATATGAAATAGAGCATCTAAAGAAATGACATCAAAGTATCTGAAGTTGATGTAAATGCTGCCACATAGAAATCACCATAGTGACGTTATTATGCCTCTCGATCAATAACGTGAGAACACACTTTATATTTGGAAATACGGTTGATTTATTTTGTGTTTTCTTAACTAAATGCTCTCGGTTGTGCACCTCTCCAACCTGTTGCACATTTGTTCAGCTCAGAATCTAAAAATCTGCTTGTATTCTGCCGACCATATCCGATATCAGTCAAAGCCTCCGCCTGTAATTACATTGTAAATGCAGATTAGCTATGAATATTTTAAAGGGGATTACTAAAAGGGGAAAGAGAGGGGAGAGAGGGAGAGTTTGGCACACACCCACATGCTGAAAGAAGTGCATGAAAAGCCCTATTGAAGGTGGGACTATTCTTCCATTGCAAACTTGTCAGCCTATTATCATCCCTTCATATGTTCACTGTTATTAACTGTAGAAAAAAAGACACTAAAGACAGAATAAAAAAGAAAAAAGCATCACTCCAGTGTGTCAGCCGGAGAGAAAGACCAATTCTTAGCGTCAAACTAAAATGCGTCGATGAAGAGTTTGTCTTGACGAAGATTAGCGGTAATTTCCATTGTCGTAGCGAGGCATTATGAAGCCCTCACAAAGCCACAGCAAAAAGAGTAGGCGTGAAGATACAAGCACGAGAGAGCATCCCCGCGGCTCGCAGGACTGTCAGTCAAACGCAGCCCCTTGGAGCCTCGCGTCCGCAATATATGCACATGTTTCTGGTGCCCGGTGAAGCCCTCAAAGAGAGACTGTCAAAAGGGGTGACAGCGTGACAACTTCCCACTGCCTAAAAGCGAGGAAGATACGAAAGGAGGAGGACAGAGAGAGGAGCAGGGCGGCACTCGGCACAGATAAAGGGATCCCGAACATCTGAGTGACATGCTCTATTCAAGTTCATTCATAAAATATAGGTAACGGGGGATTTGGGCGGATACTTGTCACAACTTAATCTTGTTTCTATGTAGTTAACAGCAAAGTTGATTTTGTTAAAGGCTGAACAATACTGGAAATGCTGGAAAAATACAGAATTTTTCTGACTGGCGTAGTGATTGTGATTTGCAATTTAGAAAAGGTCAATTTTATAAATAGAATTCACCAAAAATGAACTGACAGAGTAACACTAGAATCACATGTAGAGATTGGACGAGATTTAAAAAAACTCTTTCTAATCCCATGCATTTCAGGACAGATCTAGTCTACAGGGGTTAGCCGCTTTTATACAGAATAAAACAGAACATCTTGTGGTTTGCGGAGGAATTGAGGCACTTAAAAATTTGCAGCCTTTGCAGTTTCCTAATTGTGTTTATTCAAATTGCGATTTCAAGGGTACATTGTGAAAATATTTGGCAACGGCAACATATCCAGGAAATATGGGGTAGTTAGAAGCTGGTTTATCTCACGCTGAAGAGCAGCAGGAGGATTTTGGTCAAAGAACGAGAATATTTATTTACAATGGACTTAAGTTTAACTAAATAAGATGTTTTTAAACTATTCACTTAGAGACAAAAGTTTCAGTTTGGTGAAAGAAACGACATACTCCAAAGTTTGGGCATTTATTTGGAGAAAAATGGAGTTGCAATCTGCAGTATTTTAGTAACAGAAAACAGCATTTTGGAAGAGCAGAGTTTTTAATATCGGACGAAAGATCAACGCATTCATTGCATTGATAATGAACGCAATTACTGAATACAAATGACTTAGAATTAATATGAATAAAACATTGTGGCACTATGGAGTCGTTCACCACTGACATCCTTTCAGTAGCGTCAGACCATAAACTCCTTTCTGTGTATTTACATTACACATTGCTCCAAGGATTTCGTAATTTGGAGCTTATTTGGAATACTACTGAGGCTTGCCTTGCTTTTTGTTCTGTGTCCATTGGAGAGCATAGGGCCTGAATGAGACAGTGTGTGCGTGGGTAAGTCTGTGGGAGTTTGTGATGCAGCGAGCGCCAGTGTGTGAGGAACGCCGGCGCACAACGGCAACAATGGTCAACAACTTAATATGCGTCCTATGAAAAACAACAATGACGTTAATATGCATCACAGTCAATGAGTTTGCAGCGGAAATGGCGTCAAAACTGGAGAGAAAAGCAGCAGAGAAGGCGTCCTCATGTTGAAACTATGTTAGACTATATATGCAAATCCGTAAAATGTGCGGTACTCTGCAAGTACTCTGCTGTACTTTGTCAGAAGTGTTTCGCAGCGTGCCATTAAACTTATGCATGTACCATTCATTCAATTATGGGCATTTTTAGAGCTGAAAGTACCTACACATGTTCAGGGAGAGTGCCATTCACTGCTTGTTTCCATGGAGTTAAATTTAATACTATACTGTGAAATACTCCAAGCAACGAATTACAAAACTGATTATTTCAAAGTCAATTTCAATATAAGGAAAAGGTAAAAGACTTATTCCATATTCAATAACACAAAAAATAAAAAAAATAAATGTAATAAAATAATAAAAAATGTAACTATGTAATGGTCAACATTACATTATTCTATATTCAATAACACAAAAAAATAAAAAAATAAATTTAATAAAATAATAAAAAATGTAACTATGTAATGGTCGACATTACATTATTCTATATTCAATAACACAAAAAATTAAAAAAATAAATGTAATAAAATAATAAAAAATGTAACTATGTAATGGTCAACATTACATTATTCTATATTCAATAACACAAAAAAAAATAAATGTAATAAAATAATAAAAAATGTAACTATGTAATGGTCAACATTACATTATTCTATATTCAATAACACAAAAAAAAATAAATGTAATAAAATAATAAAAAATGTAACTATGTAATGGTCAACATTACATTATTCTATATTCAATAACACAAAAATTTTCAATAACAAAAAAATAAAAATAAAATAAATGTAATAAAATAATTAAAAATGTAACTATGTAATGGTCAACATAAACATTAGTAGTTTTTTTTTGCCATCTGGTCCTAGCGTAGTTTTGTAGTTCAGTAGATCAAGGTAAATGTAAAAAATATTCAGGAACAGGTCTAGTTTTTGGTGAGTTTTAGTTGATGATTGATATCTGTGACAAAAAGTCAGAAACAGATAAACCAACTTCCATAATTCAATCTTATATACTTTCCCTGAATACACGGTTTGCAGATATTTCTCCACCGAACAGGGACTTTTACAATTTCCCGGAAATCTCCACTTGCTTGGCTGAAACGTGCTTTTGCCAACCTAATTAAAACAAAGCACATTGATTTCCCTGAAACACAGTCCCCAATCTGTCTGCACTAGCTGTGGTTTATTGTCAAAGAATTAACACTAGAATTGTCTCTGGAGCTTTGTCTGCTTCATTGAGATCTTCTGTTCATTTATCTCCAGATTTTGGACACGCTTCATAATAAGTTTTAGCCTTAAGCGTGAACAGAGACTGAATTAATAATGAGCAACTAGTTTATCAAAGCTCCTATATTACAGAAAATTGATTCTTTTGAACTTTAAGCTATGCTATAATATTGTTACTTCTCAAAAATATACCTGGAGCTGTGTTTTGTTTCATTCACAAATGTTTGAGGAGCCCTTTATTATCAGTCGTTGAAAGCTCAAAATGCTCAGTCCCATCTTGTGATGTCATTAAGCAGTAGTTTTTAGGTTAACAAATACCTTTTACCTTTACTTCAGTAGAGATCGACAATTCCAGGGCTGCAAATATCCAAATACTTCTAATGTAAAAACACAGTAGAAAACTTTGAGTATTTTCTGATTTCTGTTTGAGAGAAAAACTCAGCCTAAAAATAATAAGGTTTGAGAGTTAAACATAAGTAAATGAAACAAAACTCCAGGTATGTTTTTGATGAGGAAACAACCTTACAAACTAGATCAGAAAATAATAAACTTTGGGCCTTTTAAGGATAATTCAGCCTTTGAAAGTAATGAATGGCTTAACTCCTAACCCCTTAATGAAGTAGTTACAAAGCCTGAATCAATCTTAATAAACTACCTGTTGCTAGTGAATTGATCATTTTCTCGTCCTTTATTACTAATTAAGGTGTAATTACTATAAACTGTAACCAAAATTCCTCCTCACCACCACCAGAGACAGAAGAAGTGAAGAACATCCCATTTTGCAGCGTGCACTCCCCATCTGCACGCGCCCGACTGCTTGTAAACAACACCGCAGACAGAATTAGCATTTTTACACATGACGAGCAGCTGTAGAAATTAGACGCCGAGCAGGCCCGGGTGGGTGGAACTCCATAATCTGATCGTGACGCCCCCCTCGCGTATTACGGCTGACAGTGATTCATGGCCAAAACACATGCGTTTGTATCTGTGCGAGATAAATGGCAGGAGCAGGGCTATGAAAGGTCACGTAAGATATGATCCAATCAGTTCTACAGGCAGCGCACACACACATACATGCACACACACACACACACACACAACTGCTTATGAGCTAAGAGACTAGTCGGACTGGAAATCTGGGTCCCTACTTGTCGCTACATGATTTTTCGCTCCTCTACGGTAAACAGAGATGTAAATTTTGTGTGAAGGTAATGAGGGTTGGAGCACAATCTGATTTTAGGCCTAAATGAAAACAGACTGGAATATCAGGGGCGTAATAATTCACAAAGCAATGCATCATGGGAGTTTTTTTGCCCCAATGGATCACATGTACAGGAAGAATCCGATATAAAACACTTCTTTATGCATTATTGTCATGGGAATAAGCGCTTTTTTCTAAAATAATGGCATCAGGGTGGTGGCGTTCCAATTAAAATCATGCTTTCTAGATTTACAGCAAATCCTCTGGCTCAGTGGATGCACACATTTTCATTTTATGCAAGATGCCCTCCCAGAGAGCACAAATATATGTCATAAATAGCTGTAACTGTCCTCCTCAAATCATGAGTAAAATATGATATATTTCAACTCTTGATATTTCTGATGCCCAAACTTATTAAGAGGGTTTTGTATATTTTGAATCCTGCTCCAAAGAGGTCCCAGTGCAGGTAATTAAAAGAAATCCAAACAATGTGCGGATGAAAAAGCCAAAAACAGCATTATAGACCAGAGGAACGATTGAGTAGGCCAGTGCACATCCCAAAGGAATATTAGAGCAATTTTTCATTAGCACCAGATGCATTGTGGGTACATGTATTATTGATGCTTGTGGTTCAAAAGCAGTTTGTTTGATGAGATGTGGGAAAGATTTATAGCAAACTTAATAGGTCTCACTGTTCTAACAATGAACACGAAGCGCAGACAAGATTACTGAAGGATTTTTTTTACTCTTTATCTCAAAGCCAAAAGCAGAGCCCCTGAAGAGAGGAAAAGGCAATAAAACGACAAGAAAGTTCTTGTGTAGTAAGTGAATTCTTGCGTATGAAAGTGTGCAGGTAAATGCGACTTACCATGCATCAAACCATGTTTTAACTAAATCAGCTTTCACTATAGGAGACACAATGGACAGACATACACCGGTACACCATAGGACATTATATCACAAAAAAGCTTCAACCTAAATTACAAAGGTTTTCTGAAAATATTTCTGAGCATATTTTATGAGCAGTTCATTTGGAAAAACGATAAAATTTGACAAACGATGCTGAAAACTTGCAAGTTACCCTTTGTCTTGCAGTGTCAAAAGCCCAATCTATTTTAGTGCAATCCCCTCAACTATTCTGCTATTAATAAAATGCACAGAAAAAAGTATAAATAGATACTAAATGTCTAATATTTTTCAATTCAGCCACACAAAAAAAATGGTAAAATGTCTATCAAAATCTCCTTGAATTTTAATGATTCTAGAAACTTTGTCTGAGTCATTTGTTTGCACAGTGCTGTATATGAAAAGCCAGATTTAGCCGTCTAGATAGAAGTATATCAGGAGCTAATAAAAAGCCACCACTCTTGTCATAAAGGTGGAGGAGTTACACGAGTCAATGTTCTTTTAACAGGCGACAGTGGCCGGAGAGATGACTTAAGAGCTTCTTTGTGGACCCAGGCAGAGCTGTGTGGGCTGCTCTGTGTGACACCATTTTCTCCTCCGGTCGACAAAGGAGAGGCGGACAATGAGGGACACTGTAACACCGGGTTCAGTCTGCAGAGAGCGAGAGAGGAGGAAGAAATAATGTTTCTCACAGCCATGGCAGCCCCTAACTCGTGAGGCCCCATTATACTTACACATTTACATCTATGTACACTTGAATTATGCTATTGTTTATCAAACTACAATATGTTATGAGCAAGTCGTTTGTGCACAAGTGCCAAAATTAATTAAATTGTCATGTAGAAAAGGCATCGGGTACAATCCTATACATGTATCTGCTGTGAAGATAGATATGATGCCAAACTTGTTCAATAATGCGCTATGTATTTATAAAAAATCAATACCAAAATGCCCAAAAATGCCCAAAAATGCCCAAAAATGAAACTGCAAATTCAGTTCAAAAGTAACACATCACCAGAACATATTCACAATAGAGATGCAGGTATTTTAGACAAGCAGGGATCATTCGTAGGTTACAGATGGTTATGATACATTTAAGAAATGTTAAATATCATGATTATTCACTTTTTTCTATTATGAATCATGACTTTGACCAAACATTTCATGAGAATTTTGTTCATTACTTCAAATAACAACCATAATCATACCATACAATGTGATTATATGTATTTTACACATGACTATTCACCAAGACTTCTGGACTGCAGCCACATGGTTCAGTTATAGCAGCTGTATCTGTCTCTACCAACACTGTATGACTAGAGCGATACAGAAGAGAACAGAAGAGAGACTGTTGCTGACTTGGACCTTCTGTCACCACTAAAGCTCCACGCTACAGTTTTAGCCTGTTGTTTTAGCCTCGTGTTTATGTGAGCTTTCCAAAGTCTATGAACCCAATATGCTCCTGGCATCTCCAACATCGACACAGACAGCCCAAGGTTCACATTGGCTTAGTCTTTTCATTGTTTTGCTCTTTTCCCCACCAAAAAAAAAATCCATCTACTTGTTCTTTTCCACGCGTAATCTTGTGGTTGTCTGTTTGCTCTGAGCACAGTTTAAAAGCTTTGGCATTTCATCCGCAGCACATGTTGGTCTCTTCCTGCCAGCCTATCCAAACTTCAATAGCCAGGTGCAGCAAATAGATTTCAGTTTTGAAAATGCAACATAATGCAACATCACCAACAGCTGTTTTCCTCAATAGCCATCATTTAATTTGCATGAAGTATGAGCCTGTGCACAACTGGCAGTAAGCAGGTGAAATAAAGCACTGAGAGAATAGAAACTCTGCTTTGAACTAAACAGGTACAAGTAATTGCAACATTCCTGGCGTTCAAACCAAGCAAACCCTTTTCTATTTACAGTTTTATTGCTCATCTTTTTTGACCTGTATTCAGAGCCAAACAAAACAGGTGAAGTCATCGTACATTATAAAAAACAATACTAGTCAATAACAACATTTAACCCAAATGATATAAAAGAAACCAACAAATGAGTTACACACAGTGGTCTCAATGTGCTTTTATGGTATAACAAATATGTATAAAGTACTGGTCTGTGTGCATATATTGCTTTTACGCACAGTCAACTGCAAGTTCGTGCAGTACAAATAATGAATAGATTGATCAATAGCGGTGATGCCAAAATCCATAAACCACCGCACGCATATGAATATTTATTTCTCGTTTTGTTAGATTCATTTGGCAAGGTCTTTATATTTCCTTTACAAGATAGTGGCTATAAAGCTGCTCAGTTTGAGTTATCTCCAAAGCCCCTCGCTCCACCGCCTCTCACCTGCCCTCTCTACCTCACACACTCACTGGCAGTGAAGCAGCGAAGCGCTCCTCTCCCACAGCTCCGTGCGTAAAACCGCGCGTGGTCGCATTGTGCACTGTGCCGCCGTCTGCCTGCGCTTAAAACACAAGTCTCTTTATTCCACCAGGGCGTTGATTGTCAGACACTGGTCCACGTTAGCCCTGCGGGGGGGATCTCCATAAATGAGGAATAATGTAATTTTAGGATAATCCGCTTTGCTTTGATCCCGATTAGAGGATGCATATGAAGGATGATTCGGGTTACAGCTTTGCGCAGGTGACAAGACAAAACACAGTAACCACAGCGTGTTCCCTAAAGTATAATTCCCTGAAAAGATAGAGTAGAAATAATTGGAACACTATCCTTGAACTGAGGAGAATGTATTACGCTGACACAAGTTGTTGACAGATTCGGGAATTCAATTTAAGGTGATAAGTGATGGATGATACCAGAGTGAAGTTTTGTGGAGCCCTCCCGCAGCGGACAGAGCGCAGAGAACCGAGGGGGGCACAGAGGCTGGTTGTGTTACGTTTGCGTTCAACGACACGTGTGAAGGATGATGGACATTTGGACATTTTTCTCTAGATTCAACAGTGCCGCTCTGTGCGCAAAAGAAACAAGGCAGGTCCCTCCGCCTTGGCCACAAAAACACGCAGACTGTTTTGGAGTGAACTGTGCGCTACGTTTGCGTCTCACAGGTTGTTAAACACTTGGATATGAGCTTTTTTCTTTTGGAATATTTGAGATGAGATGTTCGGAGCGCTTCCACTCACCTGATTGCGCGGAGGTCGACCCCAACCACAAGACGCAAGTGAGGCAAAAGCCGAGGAAACACAGTAGAGCCGCTGTCTTCATTGTTGCGCGTGGTCCAAGTGTATATCTCCTTTTAACATTCACATGTCCAGCAGCAGCAGCGTATCCTTCTTCTTTCTGAATGAAGCCAGCAGCGGGGGAACGAGAAGATGAAGCGCCGGAGCCTGTTTGCGGGTCCAAGAGTTTGGGAGTTTTGACGCTTTTCGTGCGTAACTTTACAGCGTATCGCAAAGTGTCCGCCTTCCTCCTCGTTTTTACGCGTCCATGAACTTGACGTGGCAAAGTGGCAATTATAATGGCACCTTCTAAAGTGGGTCTTAAGAGTATAATGCGCGACTCATGCCATTACTCCCCGACTTGAATACAGTATGCAGCTGGAGACTCGTATTCCTCAGACACGCCCCTTGCCACGAAATCTCCTCCCATGCGCGCTCCGATTGGCTCAAGTACGCGTCAATCACTGCAAATCCCGCTACTAATATCCACAGGAGCGCTCTGATAGGCTGTTTGGAGATGCTGGATTCATGAATAGAGCGATGCACCTGTCACCGCGGACGCACTGCGAGGACTATAGGTGCGCTGGGTGCAATAAAGTTAAACACACGCAAAGGGATTTCCCACATCAATTCACTCCACGTTTACATTTAAAAGTCTCAGGTTGCCAGTTACAGTGATTCAAATGTCTCTTTATAGACTATAGTTTTACGGATAGAATCATTTGTGGCTTTAAATGTCTGTCAAAAGTTCGGGTGGATTTTGTCTCTGCCAAGGCTCAGGTCTTATGCAAAGTCTGTCAGATGCTTTTCTATATTGTGTTGTCTGGAATGTTTCACAGTGTGGCATTAAAACCTTCATGAAGATCAAACCGAGCCTTACTGGTCAGATCTGTGGAGAGGCAACCCGCTCACAGTCAGATTTTTAATTTTTTTTTGTATTTTGGGCAGTAAAACAATGTGTAACAGAATGTAAGATAAGCCATTTAAAGTCATACTATGGGACATTCTGGTCAGAGCAGCGACATATCCATAGCAACAAACAAACAAAAAGTTACCTCAAATTGACCAACTTAAATTGTAGTGGAGAGGCAACCCCGCTCACACTCATTACACATTGTTTTACTGCTCAAAATACAAAAAAAAATTTAAAAAAATTAAAAATCTGAGTGTAAGATAAGTCGTTTAAAGTCATACTATGGAACATTCCGGTCAGAGCAGCGACATTTCCATAGAAACAAACAAACAAAAAGTTACCTCAAATTTACCAACTCAAATTGTAGTAAAAGAGGGACAATTTATGTAGTGTGGTGAGACATGAAGTGAAAAAAAAAATAAACAAAAAGTCCATTCCAGTCCATAGATTAAGAACTGAATATCCATCATATTGCAGAATGTTTTCATAATATTTAAAAGAGGTATTAAAACTGTAATTTGGCTATATATTTGACTTCCTATAACTTTTGCTCAGTGTTACACAAATCATCTGTCACACTGTATCGCACTTTTCTTTATCACTTATCACCAGCCGTTATTCCCAAAGCCTCTCAATATCTCGGGATTCATTTCTCCATTGGCTGTTAATGACAAGTGAAAGTCAAATACAGCGTTTAGATAGGAATAATTTTTCTGCCGCTGAGCCATTTGTAACAGTGGAGCACTCTGACTTTGCAGTGGCAGGAAATAAGTTAGGGAGATAATGTGAGCGAGACAAACAGTGTGACAAAGGTTATTAGTTTGCTCCGCACCAGCTGCTGCAGAAGTCGGAGCAGTTTTAGGGGCAAAAAGCCTCCTGGAGTTTCAATATGGAGGCACATCTGGGCACAGGGAGGGCAAAGGCTGCACCTCTCAAGTCCAAGTCCTGTATAAGGTCTCATAAATAAACATGCAGAGAATTGTAAATGAAAACAAGTATTTGGCTAAAGAAAATATATTCAAGAGTTTAATAACAAATGTAAAGCCACAGCATGAAACTTTTAAGCAATAAATAAACTAAAATATAAACTTTTAAAACATACATCCTTATATTGGACAGACAGACTCTTATTTGGCCTGGAGGAGGATCTGCTCCTGCTTAGTTCCATGGAAATATAATCTTCCATAAAATGTGTAACTCCATGAAGAATGTTATTATTCCTAATTATTTATTGTTATTCCTATTTAATCGAAAAACCAATCAAAACATTTGATCAAATAGAGATTTCATCCAATCTTGAATTTAATAACACATACAATTTTCACACTGTGATGCACAAAGTGAAAATCATGTGTGTTATTCCAACCCTAGTGTTCATATAGTCTGCAGATAATCCCTGTCAAATGAGTGGGTTTTTTTCTTATACGTTGTTCATAGTTTAAAGTTTTGGAAGTATCGGCCCCATGCCGCCCTATAGATAGTGTACAGATAGTGGGAGGTAGGGCATCTGGTGTAAAATATACAAAACAAGTCACAGAATGTCTAAAAGAGGTTTAGATTTAAGGGTAAAAACTGCATAATACTGAAACTGATGAACATCAAAGCTTCATTTGCATCTAAGTCACTGCAAGTGAAACACTCCAACTGCACTGAACTACACTGGAGGTCACTCCCCTTGAGACAAGTGTGTTTTCTCTACAGCGCCTTTAAGAGCACACACAAACACACACACACACCTACACAAACCAGACACACACACACGCACACATACATACACGCACACACGCACTCATACAAACACACACACATCCCAACACAAACCAGACACACACACTCACATTCACACACGCACTCACAATCACACTCACACACACACGCTTTTCCGCTTTTCCACCTTTAAGACACTCAAAGCACTTTTACAACAAGGAACCACTCCCACACATACACACACATACGCCAGTGTACGCAGACACTAGGGGCGAGGTGGGTAAACTGTCTTGCCTAAGGACACAACGACAGCAGTCATCCGTGGGAGCTGGAATCACACTATGGGTCAGCGGATCTGACCACTCAACCAATGATGTGTAAGTCAAGATTTGAACCACCAACCTTCGGATCAGTGGACAAACGCTCTTACCAACTCTAAGTACTTGTGCTGCCCCCATTGACTTACATTCATTTCCTGGAGGCTTAACCACAGTCACTACTTAACATAATGTAACCCACGTCTGAACCTGAAATGCTGTTGTTGATGGAATAAAAGACTTTCAGACCAGATTTTTGTCCCCATAAAAGCAGCAGAACTATATTAACGGCACAGATTACACCCGCCCACTCCCCACCCGTGCGTCTGAACTTTCCCGAGCACCTGGAGGAACAGCCACTTTCACTTTGAGCAGAGTCGAAAGGTTGTGTTGTTTTAAAGCTTGGTTGCAGAATGAATAGTGCAGTGAACTGTGAGGGGCACTTCTTGAACCGCCGCTGCAGTACTGACCCTTCACCAGCGGGGGGCGGTGGCGCTCTGACCTCACATGTCGCAGAGGCAGCAGAGCGACGCAGCGGGGAGCGGTCCGTCCGAGCTGCCAGGCCTGACTCCCTGTGTGACATTGGCTGCAGATCACACACACACACTCACACGTGATTTATTAAATATTCCTCTGCACAAATTAGCTCTAAATATCACTGACGTCGCAGGTTTCACGGGAATGTATTAGGGGGAAATGAGATGCTAATTCTTCTACTGTTGACTTATTCTTTAGACGTTTTCAAATATGTAATAAAAATCGCACCAGTGGCTCAGGAGGAAGAGCCGCCGTCGTATAACTGGAGGTTCAAAGCCGGTTTTCACTAGTTCTATCATGCAGTTGAATGGGATTAGGATGGACAGTAGGATTAGAAGGGTAACAAAAAGTGAAAGTGAAAACATAGCTGCAAAACTGTATATTGGAAACAAAACTGACTGTGTTAAAGATGCACTGTGGAACTTTTCTGATGGAAGGAGCGTATTTCTCTGTTTATGATGATTATAAGCCTGAAAGTCTAATTTAATTGACATTTAATTAATAAATGTAAGATAAATGCCATACCTTAGAACATTGCTGTCAAAATAGCATCTTAGACGGAGTAGACGGAGCGTAGAAAAATTTAAAAAAACATACGGAATCCTTTAAATGCATCTTAATAAACATTTGTGCAAGAGACAAAGCTTAAAAAAAGGATTTGAAGATGTTATTGTTAACATGTTCTCTGTTCTTCCATGTGTCCAAATAGCACATAATAAACATTTTAAATACTTTATACTCATTTAAAGGTCTTATATTACACAAAATTTACACTTTTAAGTTTTAAGCCATGTTACATCATCATCCAAAACGTACCCAGAGTTGTGTTTTGTTTCATTCACACATTTAAATAATAATTTTCCAATCATTATTTTATTGTGCAAGAGTAAGTTCATGTACAAAGTCAAACATAATGACATTTCTGTTTCTTTGCAGGCAGAGAGAAAGTAAATATAATCTAAGGGGGACTTGACAAATGTAAGAACAACTGAGGGAAAAGTGTTTATCAAGCAAACGAGTTAAATTATGGAACAGTTGCTGCAATGAGCTAAACCAAACCACTTCGATTTTCTTTTCAAAATAACTTTTAAGAGAATAGAAATGGAAAAATATCTGCAGGAATAACAACAGTAAAGAGAATTTTGTTATAATCAGAATAAGTGTTGATTTTTTACTTATTTTTCTTATTTTTTCTTAATTTATTCTCATTATGATGTAGTAAAATGTTGTATTAATGTTAATGTTGTTTCATTTTATAGATGAATGTCCATTAACACGCTGTAGTTGGAGATAAGGGTCGGCACAATAAGCTTGAGATTTGATTGTTCTACAGACTGAATATTTTATGGGCATCATACTGAATATAATGTATGTAGATTGTAATGAGTCAAACGCTGAACAATATTAAACTACATCTCACAAAACACAACTTCACGCATGTTTAGTTCCACCGTCACTTGTCTTAAAATGCCACTTTTGATACCAGCGGATCAACTATCTCAATCCGGTTTGAAGGAATTCATTAAGTTACGTTTAATTTACGAACGTGCCGCTTTTAAATGTGAAAAATCTCTCCTTTCTGAAGTTCAACACCCCCATCTAGTGATAAAGACTCGCAAGTTTCTCCGCAATGGCACTTTCTTTAGTTTCCATCCCAGCTGCCTCTCTGTGTGACATTGGCTTCCCATCACACACACACACACACACACACACACACACACTTTATTAAATATCCCTCCGCAGAAATGAGCTTTTAATAACACTGACAAGGCAGATTTATTAAGAAATATGGAAAAATGAGATCTGGCAGCGTGTTACTGAGGGGGGAGCCTTCACTCTAAATACGCCCCAAATGACTCCCGTTTATCATTCTGAATACCCCCAAAAAATCCAATTTGTGTTTTTTCATTACGCGTTAAGAGGCACCTCCTGACAGCTAATGTTGTCAATTAGGTAATCCATTCCTGGCGATTTTGGAGAGGGGCTTCTTGTGTTCCTCTCTATTCCTAATCTAATACATAACGCCCTGATTTGTTTAATGGATGAGAGTTTGCCGCTGCAGAAGGCGACGCCAATAACACCCGGAGCACACCAGAGGCCATTGTTGCTCATAATGACGCCAGATACACAAAGCTGGAGTTATGAAGCTATTTTTTATCACGCGCTACATTGTTTTGCTCGGCTGGTGACGCGGTGAGTATAAAAGCAATCTCTCCCGGCAGCTCGCACTTAGATAAAGCTCCGCCATGATGAACGGGCGCAGCCATATGTTGCGCAGACGAGGAATACGCTTTAGGTTTTAAATAGGTGCGGGGTGCTGATCATTCTCGGCACAGCCAGACGTTCAATCAAGTTCATTATCCCTGTTCCTAATTCACGGTTTTATTTTTTCCAGTTGAAGGATGGGAGCGTGGCTTGTAGTCGCTTTTACAGAACATCACAGAGCGTCATATAGTCCATTACTAACTGTATAGGGGAGACGCACTCAAGGGGAAAATGTGCTCTAAACATTATACTGAACATGAAGAAACGTATTATGAATGTGTATAGTCGGCAAATGACTAATTCTGAATTAAACTTTATAATGTTTGCGTGCAGTGGTTGTTTATCGGTGTCTTTAGTGTGAGGCCAAACTGTTCCTCACCTCACATCCACAGAGTCAATGGACAATGTGATATTTATGTTTTCTTTCCAGTACCTGTCCACAAGATGGCAGCATTGAGTAATTGGTACAATGTTAATATGATACAGGATGGACAGAACTGCTGTAGACTTTGTTTAGACATGGTCTAGTGCTGGTCTAGTCTTGGTCTAGT
>JACN01144759.1:0-19587 GCA_000787155.1 Scartelaos histophorus
TATGGTAGCGTGGTATAATAGTGTAGTATAATGGTGTAGTGTAATAGTGTAGTGGTATGGTAGTGTGGTATAATAGTGTAATAGTGTAGTGGTATGGTAGCGTGGTATAATAATGTAGTATAATGGTGTAGTGTAGTGGTATGGTAGTGTGGTATAATAGTGTAGTGTAATAGTGTAGTGGTATGGTAGCGTGGTATAATAGTGTAATAGTGTAGTGGCATGGTAGCGTGGTATAATAGTGTAATAGTGTAGTGGTATGGTAGTGTGGTATAATAGTGTAGTGGTGTAATAGTGTGGTCTAGTAGTCTTGTAGTGTTCTGGTATGGTTGTCTAGTGGTATGGTAGACTATAATGTAGTAGTGGTATAAAAGCGTAGTGTTAAAGCGCAGTATGTAGTAGTATGATAGTCTAGTAGTATAATAGTGTAGTGGTATAATAGCGTAGTATGATAGTGTAGTAGTAGTGTGGTAGTCTAGTAGTAGTGTAGGTATAGTGTGTAGTAGTAGAGGTTAGTCACTAGTGACTAGGGCTTTCCAATTTCCAAATAGTTTTTCCAATCTAGTCTCTCCCGCAGATGGTGTTAGACCTCCACTAATTTATATTTTTGTTGCTTTCCAGACTAGCATTTTTAGATGTAGTGTAGAACAGTTCTTTAAAGTGCTTTACCTTTTGTTCCAAACCCTCTTTAGCCCCAGGACCCCAGCCTCCTCGGGCCCCTGCAGTCTGAGGTAAGGCCGCACATTCTGACAGGGTTAATCAGTTAGATCCTCCTGTTCTAACTGTGGCCCTGCTCAGTTTTTGCATCCAGTGTTTGTTTTTCCACGTTTTCGCTCTTTAACTGCTTCACTCGTAATTTCTCAGATTTTTTTTTCCTCCTCCACATATTTTAACTTTCAGTCATTGCGTTAGTTTCCTTTTTGTGTAATATAGGAAACTTCAAATTACCACTTTTATCCAAATTTCCTCTTAAAATCTCAAAATGTAGACTTCCTTTAGAGCCTGATACAATTCTGATTGCAAGTTTGCATGTAGTTGTATCAGGCTCCGAAGGTAGTTTACGTTTCGAGATTTTAAGAGTAAAAAGAGGAAATTTGGATAAAAGTGGTAATTTGAAGTTTCCTATATTACACAAAACGAAACTAACGCAATCAATGACTGAAAGTTAAAATATGTAGAAGAGAGAAAAAAATCTGGAAATTATCAGTGATGCAGTTAAAGAGGGAAAACGTGGAAAAACCAACGCTGGAAGCAAAAACTGAGCAGGACGACAGTTAGAACAGAAGGATCTAACTGATTAAACAACCCTGTCTGAATGGACGGCCTCAACCTCAGACTGCAGGGGCACAAGGAAGAGTTGGGATCCTGGGACTAAAGAAGGATTGGAACAAAAGGAAAAGCACTTTAAAGAACTGTTCTAAGCACTACCTCTAAAAATACTAGTCTGAAAGCAACAAGAATATAGAGGTCTGACACCTTCTGCAGTAGAGGCGAGGTTGGGAGAGCCATTTGGAAAATGGAAGTCCCAGAGGAAGGGGGGGCCCCACGCCATTTTTTTCCTCAAATTTTACAGACAGAGACAACAGGACAGATATTTTTTTCCACGTTTTTATTTCACGTCATGAGGCAGTGACACAGTTTGCTCTTCCAGGTCTGCTGCTGTTCTTCCGAGGCTTCGTCAACTATCTCAAAGTCCGCAACATGAGCGAGAACCTGGCCACGTCCCACAGAACACGCCTCTTCTTCCTCTATTGAAACAGTAACGGTCAGTACAGCGCCCCCTCCTGCACGGGGCACGTAGCCGGGTGTACGTGGTGGTACAACGTAGCCGGGAACCCCTCCCCGGCCGGGTCCGGATTAGGCCCGGTTCCTCCTCCGCCGGCTCCGTCTGGAAGTGCTCCTCGACAAAGTGAAGACTGCACTATTTATGCTTTGAGTATTTGTGAATAAAGTTTATTTCTATTAACATCGTCCAAGTGTTATTCATCCATTTCTCAATCACAAAACCTCCACTTCACCATTGTAGCGGTCGAGTTTTAACGATTGTCGACGTGTTTTTTCCATGATTATGAAACGCTTTCTTCAATTCTCTGGTCTTTAGTCGTCTCCACACTTTCTCAATCGGGTTTCGAGTCTAGATCAGTGGCGAAGCTGCTCGAAAATGTTCAGTTTTTAACATTTCCTGACCACATTTTGAGCAATTTTGGAGGTCGTTTTCCAGCTTCAAATACCCACACCAACAAAGTTCTCTTGCAATGTCTGTTTTCTGGAGTTTCAAAGCATTCCTTATTTTACGACGTCATTTATTCCAGCGAGTTTTCCACGTTTTTCCAACAGCTCCACAGTTCATAATAGATTTCTAGGTTTGGAGCTTTTAGAAAGGAAGATTTCACTTACTCCTTTGGACATTTCCAGATAAATGCATTTATATGAAGATTATCCAGAGGAGAACGTGAAATCTTCCTCTACAAAAGCTCCAAACCTAGAAATCGAAATACAACTGGAGACTGTTGGGAAAAACATGGAATACTGTCTGGAATAAACGACGACGTGAAATAAGAACGATTTGAAACGCCTGAAAAGAAACACGTTGCAAGAAAACTTTGGTGTGGATATTTCGAGCTGGAAAACGACCTACAAAACTGCTCAAAACGGTCAGAAAACGTTAAAAACTCAACATTTTAGAGCCGCTAATCGACCACTAATTTAGACCTGAATCCGATTGAGAAGCTGTGAAGGACTAAAAACCTGAGAACTGCAAGAAAAGCGTTTTAAAACCATGAAGAAAACCGGCGAAAACCCAACAAGCGACGTGCAAAAACCCGTCGACGAACGTTAAAACTCGACCACTACAATGGAGAAATCGAGACTTTGCCAATTGAGAAATGCACAAATAATTAGAACTTAGACGATATTAATAAAAATACACTTTACTCACTAAATACTCAAAGCATAAAAACTGCAGTCGTCACTTTGTGGAGGACACTTACCAGCCGGAGCCGACGGGCAGGAAACGAGCCTAACCCGGATTAGGGCTGCACCACACCAGAAAAACTAGGGTTTATTTGAGGAATTTTGGATTAATAATATGTATATATATATATAATCTGGGTCAAATCAATTAATCAATCAATTAATCAATTAAAGTATATTAAAATGATACATGTGTTAAACTAAATGGAAAATTATACATACTATACAGTATTTATATTTATAATAATTCTAGTTTAAGATTTAGCATTACTTAGTTTTTTATTTATTTCATGATTTTTTTCAACTTTATATTTATAGTACATTACAATATTTTAATCTGGATAAAATTAGAGCAATTAAAGTATATTCAAATGTATATTAAAGTCTAATGTACTTTTTAAATGGAAAATTACAAATACAGTCTAGCTTTTGGTCAGTTTTACTTGGGGAATGTTTTATCAATGGAGCTGTTGACCAATTATTTAGTTGATATTTTAAGATTTTAAACTGGAAAACAGCAGACAAAATATTGAAACTGATTTAGAGTTAGTTCTGATTAAATTGTGCAGTTAAAACCCTCGGCGTATTTATAGGTTCAGAGTAAACACTACATATAATATTGACAGTTTGACAGTAATATTGATAGGAGTTATAATAATTCTAGTTTAAGATTTGGAAGTGACCAAGAATTTTAGTCAACTACAGCATTACTTGGGTTGTTCATTTATTTTTTCAGATGTGCCTCTTGTTTCAAATCATCATAATTTGGCTTTTGGTTAAAAATCTACATTTCAACAAAGTGGGAAACGTTTTGTCAATGAATCTGTTGAATTACTTGTACTTGACAAATTATTTAGTTGATATTTTAAGAACTGGAAAATGGCAGAATGTAGAAAATATTGAAATTTGGTCAATTTTACTTTCAAATAACTACATTTTAAACTGTGGAATGTTGCATCAATGAATCTGTTGAATTATTTGCTGCTGACTCGTTAGTTAAAATTTTAAACTGGAAAACAGATAATGAAAAAGTAAAAGTACCTGTAATAAACACTGACCTATTTATAGTCCTTTATAGTAATTCTAATTTTTGGAATAATTCTAAAATTTGAAAGTATTTTAATCAGCTACAGCATTACTTGGGTTGTTTTTGATTTGATTTTTTTTTTTTTTTTTTTTTTTTCAAATTTACATTTCTAAAGTTGGGCCTATAGCTTAACATTTAGGCTGTATTTGTAAGGAAAAATCATGATTACAATTTGGCTTTTGGTCAATTTTACTTTTTTGCTGCTGACCTATTATTAAGTTAACATTTTAAACTGGAAAACTGATGGAAATGGAGAAAATATTAAAACTAATTTAGGGTTTTAGGGTTCTACATGGTTACAAAACAAATTGCTGTAATTAGTGTAATTTAAAGTTTAGTTACTCTGAATCTATAAATACACCTAGAATTATTAATGCTACACACCACAAATATTATGGGAGAAAGTAAAAGTACACATAATAAACACTAACCTATGTAGTATTTGAGATTTGGAAATACATTTAAGTCGACTACAGCATTACTTGGGTTGTTGGATGTTTTTTTCCCAATTACATTTATATTAATAGATTTATTTATTTTAGATGTTGATAGTTTTTCTGATATGGTGCAGCCCTAATTTATCGCCCGGACGATGAGGAACTCCAGGCTCGGCTGTAAAACCACATAAACCCTGCACTACGTACCCGACACTGATGCTTTTAGACTTACCCTGTTGTAACAGACTCTTCCCGGTTGTTCTTCCTCCTGCAGATTCCCGCTCCTCCTCCTCCTCCTCCTTCATTCCCCTCGTCTATAACCTGCAGAAGAGGAAGAGGAAACAACATTAAACTAAACCACCGCCGCGGCACCACTTCTCTTTGAGCCAATGTTAGGTTGTGTTTTTCCACTTTTCCTCATGGATCTTTGGTTAAATATGTAAATGACGATGTGCGAGTGTCTCATTTGAATGAACAAACGCCCTGGAAATGTCTCATGCTTGGACCACAGCCATTTTAAGTCATTTTTAAACTCAAATAATCAGTACAGCTGCTTCGTGGAGTTGCGTATATGCAGTTAACATATCCTAACCTACGCAAATCGGGTTTTTTCTGTTTCTTTTTTTACAGATTTGGTTTCAACAGGGCTAGAAATGACAAAAACGCCACACGACCGAACAAAAAGGACCGTTTGATTTTCACCTATGCATCGATGTTTGTAGGTTTAGTTCGAGAATGCCAAACGTGTGTACACCAGTGTTAGTAACTATTTACACAGTTCTTTATGGAAAAAAGAAGCGAAACGGGGTTTTATGGGGCTGGAAAAGATTTCTACGCGATTAATTATAGGCCTGTCGTGATAAAACATTAAAATTTGAGCAGGATCTGATGGTACAAAAGATAAAAAATGTGACGAGCTTTAACGCTTAAACAGGAAAATCCCATTAAACACACTTTTAAATGGTAGAAACGGCCATAAAAGCGACTTATTTAACATTTATCGCTCAAATTTACGGTGTTAAAGACGCACTGTGTAACTTTTTGGATGGAAAACGTGCAGATTTTATCGCTTTACCTCAAATGTTCCACAGTAAAGCTTTAAAAATGTAGAGCTTTTTGCGTCATACTGCTCAGAAATACCTTAAAAACTAAAAAAAACTAATTCTTGCTGTGCTTTTGGGCCTTTACATAGATCTGACTTAACCAATTAATGTTATCTCCATGGGTACTGGGAAAAGTTGCACAGTGAACCTTTAAAACCAACTTTAACCACAAAATTAGACATTTCCAGCTGAAAACTCAAGTAAAAAAAAGGTAATTATCGCGTTAAAGATTTAAATGAACCAAATGATGAGCTAAAAATGGTCATTTTGACACGATCCGATACTGAAACGACGTCAGTAATTCGCTCGCCTTTACGTAGATCTGACTTTTGACTTCTTAACCAAGTAATGCTGTCTCCACGGGTACTGGGAAAAGTTACACAGTGAACCTTTAAAACGAAAAACGACCATTTTTAACCACAAAATTACACATTTCCAGCTGAAAAAACACTTGTAATTATGGCGACAGGCCTCGTTAAAGATTTACCGTAATTTCGCCAAAAAACGGGAATCACGATATTATCCGATACTGTAACGTAACGCGGTTTGAGATGTAACCGGGAAACAGGCAATACCGACAAACGCTCTGGTGGTGCATGTTTTTTGCATGATTCAAACAAGGTGACGGGTTTAGCCAATGAGAATTTACTTTTTTGGGGTAGAATAATTTTAAAGCGGTGTCCTGTGTGAATGGTGTTTTATTATAACTCTGAACATTTCACCTGACTGGACACTGACGTATGTACCAGCTCCATTCATGATAATTGCACTTTGAATATAATGTACAGAATGATTTGTGAATTTGACGTGACTGGTCGTACAAAAAAAACACAAACGCGTCGCCGTCTGACTGGAAATCTTAACGTCCCATTTTATTTTTTGCCTTTTGCACTTTTTTTGTTCGAACGAAACGATTTGAAGTGTCTTTTTTTGTTGCTTTGAGAAGTACCGTAAAACCGCCAAATTTAGCTTTTTCGGGATTTGAACACGTCCGCTCGAGCAATACGACATTAAAACGTTTTTTTGTTTTTTGCTGCATGAATTTAGAAGTAAAAAAGTAGAACATTCGTCCGTCTGTAAATAACGAGGTTCAAACGAGATGACGTCCAAAACTATTTTTGTCCGATATAATCCTAGATATCCTCTGGAACTCTTGTGGCGTTTATGTAACTGGAATTGAAGGTGTCTTGCCAAAATAAAAATTCAAACTTTAAAGTAAATTCTGTGTCCTGTTTGGTCTATTTATTCAGTATTTTTGTTATAATTTCTTAAGATACTCTATAATAAGAAATAAGCACTACTTTTAAATTATTTCATTGGTTTTAGATTTAAATTCTTCTGCTCTGATAATTATAGTTTTAGGGATGGGACAAGATCAAGACTAAATTGCTGCACAAGAGCTGAAAATGATTGAGATTTTGTCATGTTTGGATAAAAAATTTACCCGTGAGTTACATTTTGGACCCCACTCTAATAAAAAATAAGCACTATATTTAAATGATTTGATTGATTTTGGTTTTAGATTAAAATTCTTCTGCACTGATAATTGTAGTTATAGGGATGGGAAAAGACCTCAAGACTAAATTGCTGCACCAAAGCTGAAAAAGATTGAGATTTTTTCATGTTTGGATAAAAAAATTAACCTGCGAGTTACATTTTGAGACCCAAAAACCAGAGCTAGTCACTAAATATATGAAATACAGTAACAAATGTTGAAATTTCACCTTGTTTCATTCTTGAAGATCCATTTTCGTGTCTTTTGAGTTATGGAAATGATCTCGTCCCGCCCCTAATACTTGCATTTATAGAGACTTTTAAAATCGCTATAGGCCCATCATGGTACATTAACGATCAGAGACACAATTAAATCTTTAAGTGTGTTTTCTATGTGTTGTGTGTAGCGTGAATAAGTCTTGGCTTATATGGACTCACCTTTTCATTGTAGAAAAAGCTGCACTTGGTCACATCCCGTCAAAAAACTGTCCAGGAAAAAGGCGCAAGAAGTCAGACCTGAAATAAGAAAAATGTGAATTTATTAGACATGAAGAGAAGTTCTTTAAACACAAAACATGTATTTAGACTTTCTGAATGACTTCTAAACCTATATATTTTTGGAAAACTGTGCCTTAAAGTACATTGGGGGAAAATTGTAAAATGAAACTAACTTTAAATGATTTTATTGGAGGAAAAGCAGCGTTTTTGGAAACAAAGTTGTATTTAGGAGCTGAAAGTTGAAACTTTCTAATGGCTGCTATTTGTCCACTAGATGGAGACAAACCCACACGAAATAGAACCTGGAAATATTCACTTTTGTAAGGTGGAGGAGACTGTTAAAAGCTATAAAATACACATTATCCCCATTTCAAAGTCAGAAATATAAGGAATAAACTGCAAATCCAATAGAAATGAGGGGGTTTAGTGACTTATCATTCTAGGATTAAGATTCAAATGTAAGAACTTTTAAAAGGTTTTGTTCTTTTATCCTTTCTCCTCATTTCTGGTTCTAAAGTTGTGTTTAGGTGTTTTTAGTTTCCTCGCTCACCTGCTCCTCGCGCAGAGCAGATCCGCCCCGGGGCCTCGTCCACAAACAGGAAGGACTCGGGAACTGCCTGGAGCTCCGGACCTGTCAAGACAGAAGCATTTTTGTGAGATTTCACGGCGACAAAGGCACATTTTACACTAGTTTATGATCTGCGTTGGGTTTTTTCCTCATCGAAAACACACCAAAAGCATCGTTTTCCAAATTAATCCTTTAAATTTCAGTGATAAACGTGACAGGACTGTAAAATTAGCCCAAAAATATGTAAAAATATCAATTTAAAAAGCTCTGATATTACAAAAATTTGACTTTGTTAAGGTTTAAATCGTGTTATAATGTTGTAACCTCACGTCCAGGTGCGTTTTCGATGAAGAAACGACACATTATTACACAACAGATGAGGAAATTCACTTGATCCGAGCCCTTTCATGTGGCGTTGTGCTGCGTCGGCACTATCTCCTCGGGAAGGACGGTTTTGCGTAAGACTTTTCCTGCTTTTGTCTCCGCGTTTTTCGTTTTCCTTTTGCGGTAAAAATAGAATCGACGGGAAATGGAATCTGCCCGACGCGTTCGAGGGCCGAAAGACGTCTATTTAAGTCTAGTAAAATGTTTGGATTATTGTTACTTTGTCGTACGGTGTTCGCTGGGGGTGTGACGCTAACTGGAGGCACTCTAAGGTTTAAATCGTGTTATAATGCTGTAACCTCAAGTCCAGGTGCGTTTTCGATGAAGAGACGACACATTATTACACAACAGATGAGGAAATTCACTTGATCCGAGCCCTTTCATGTGGCGTTGTGCTGCGTCGGCACTATCTCCTCGGGAAGGACGGTTTTGCGTAAGACTTTTCCTGCTTTTGTCTCCGCGTTTTTTCGTTTTCCTTTCGCGGTAAAAATAGAATCGACGGGAAATGGAATCTGCCCGACGCGTTCGAGGGCCGAAAGACGTCTATTTAAGTCTAGTAAAATGTTTGGATTATTGTTACTTTGTCGTACGGTGTTCGCTGGGGGTGTGACGCTAACTGGAGGCACTGCTCGGTCTGAAGCAGCTACTCCAATTACACCTTAAAAACGGCACTTTAATTTAATGCAATCTGAATATAAAGACGATTTAGTTGGTTTGTGCTGTAAAAAAGTTGCAAATTTTGTCTAATGTACGAGCTATGCTAAATATTCTACCATAAACCTGCATGTAAAACACCCCCAGCTCGACGTCGCCGAAAAAAATCAATATATTCTGCTTTTTTTTTCATTAAATCTATAAAATATGCAGTTTTTCCTTCACTTCCTGCTCTACGGCGCCATTTTGTAGCCTCGCTGACCTCTCAAAAAGATGCATTTGTGTGATGCTAACTAGAGGCACTGCTCGGTCTGAAGCAGCTACTCCAATTACACCTTAATCCCAGCTTTAATTTAATGCAATCTGGATATAAATTGATTTAGTTGGTTTGTGCTGTAAAACGTCGCAAATTTTGCCCAACGTACACATTTTGCTCAATATTCTGCCATAAACCTGCATGTAAAACACCCCCAGCTCGACGTTGCCGCAGAAAATCGATATATTACGCTTTTTTTCAATCAAATCTATAAAATTTCATGCCGATTTCCCTTCACTTCCTGCTCTACGGCGCCATTTTGTAGCCTCGCTGACCTCTCAAAAAGATGCATTTTGTTTTGATGGTTTGTTGTTAATTACCATAGCGACAGTCGTCATTTAGCGTTCGCGGGAGACGACGGTATGACAACCTGCCCACTATTATCGCTATTAACTTGTTTCCGAATCCGCAAGGCTGTAATTATTCCTTTTAATGTCCGATACAATTATGCTAATTTGGCGGTTGAATAAAAATAAGCGCCGGTGCCAATGTTTTCTTCTTTCTGTGACGCATCGAGCTCGAGCACTAAATGTCCACACGTGTCTGCGGCCACGCCCAGAAACAGGTGCTGCAAACTACAAAACACCTGAGAATCTGGACTGGAATTTGGGTTTTAATTACGATTCGATTCAAACGTTCGTTTTAAAACGCGTTAATTGGAGCGTTTCAATTATTGCGCTTCATTTGGATATTGTTACGTAAAGCAGAATAAAGACAGATTTAGTTATTTGTGAAGTGAATTATTAAGGCTTTACACATTCAAATTGTGATTTTGATTTAGCTGGGAGCCGTAACAGGTGCCAGGTTCTGAATTTAAATTTCAAATAATTTAATGTAAAATTTGTTAATAGGGTTGTGTTCTGGTCCTGGTTTAGGCCCTGGTCTAGTTGCGGTTTAGTCCCTGTTCTAGTCTCGATTTACTCATTTTAGTCACCGTTTAATTTCTGTTTTAATCCCAGTTTAGTCTGTTCTAGTCGTGGTCTAACTCCTGATTTATAATTAGTTTTAGTCCCAGCTCTAGTTGCGGTTTAGTCTCCACCTTAGTCACTCTTTAATTTCTGTTCTAATCCCGGTTTAGTCCCAGCTCTAGTTCTAGTCCCGGTTTAGTTCCTGTTCTAGTTGCAGTTTAGTCCCCGGCTTAGTCACTTTTTAATTTCTGTTCTAATCCCGGTTTAGTCCCAGCTCTAGTTCTAGTCCCGGTTTAGTTCCTGTTCTAGTCCCAGTTTAGTCCTTGGTTTAGTATCAGTTCTAGTCCCGGTTTAGCCCCTGGTTCAGTATCTGTTCTAATCCCAGTTTTGTCCCTGTTCTAGTCGTGGTTTAGCACCAGTTTAGATTTTGTTTAGTTTCAGTTCTAGTCCCAGTAGAGTCCCAGTTAGTCACATTTTAAACTTTAGTCCCTGTTTAATTTCTGTTCTAATCCCAGTTTAGTCCCTGTTCTAGTCATGGGTTTAGCCCTTGTTCTGGCCGTGGTCTAGTCCCTGTTCTAGTGCCGCTCTAGTCCCGCTCTAGCATTTTTGGACAGTCCTACTGTGACGTCTGACACAAGCTCTGGGTGTTTAGGCGATGACGTTTCAGACTCGGGTCTCTTCACGAGGCCACGTGGAGCTCGGACTCCAGCAGAGACTCAGACTTGTTTTCTGAGTAAACGGCCCCTTCTCCTTCTCCCCCTTTTGCCCGTCGCACAAACCTCCTTTCACACCAATCACTTAGGGGCCTATTAATAATGTGACAAGTCTTCTCAAAGATTAATTACGCGCCGACTTTTAGGACGCTGCAATTACGCCGAGCGGGAGGGAGCGAGTCCACGGAGCTAATGCGACTTTATACTCACGACTTTCCACTTGGACAGAGCGCGAGGCGTTTACTCGCTATTGTAAACGGGAATTTGTAAACTCATCTCAAATTACTGCACAGATTTGGTTTAAAAAAGCAATAAAGTAGCCAAAAAGTACCCTAAAGTTAAAAAGTATTGGGTTAACTTTTGATTAACTGGGTAATATTTACGTGAAAAGACGTGAAAAGTGGATAATTAGGGTCAATTTTCCTACTAAATACTAAATTGCGATACCAAAATCATATTTTTAGACATTTATTCATTCATTTTCAAGACAAATAATGTTTTTTTTTGCATTAGTCTATATGGTCCAGATCAAAATCAATATAAAACTTTGCAGGAAAGTTTGAATTTTGTCCTTTTGCGTGATTTCTTTACAGTATCCAGACTTGACACTAGTTTTAGTATTGATTAGTACCTGATTTTATGCAATTTTTTTCTCAGTATCGATACTTCCTTAAATAATTATAAGTTTCAGTATTTATTAGCTTTTGATTTTTGATATTTTTGACAACTCGACAACGCAGTAACTTTAGATTTACGAAAGAATCTACACATTTTGACGCTAGCTGAAAATAGAAAACGCAAAGTTTAAGTCGCCTTGTTTGATTTCATGTTTTGTCGTTTAAACGCAGGTAAAACTACTTCAAAAAGTCGGTATTTTTTGACGCGTTATTTAAGTTATTTCTGTTCTTAACGTGTTTGACAAAAGCGGTTTCGGGCTCGTATCAAGTGTTGGGCAGGTGATCCAACTGACCATATTGAACGCACAAAAAATGGTTTGTAAATTACCTTCAGGGTCCATCAGCAGCTCTGGACTCACGGCAGCTCCACCCAACAAAAGGAAACTTCAAACTCCTGGAAAAGACAAACAGAAAAAGTCATGAGGAGAGTGAAACAAAAGTGAAACAAAACTGTAAAACTAAAACTTTTAAACTTTTCTCCCATTTTTCCAGCAACCTTGAGCTAAAACAGTGTCTGAATGAGCCGCACGAGGGAGGGCATCTGGCTTAAAATGTGACGACTGTGTGTGTGTGTGTGTGTGCGCGTCGTTTGACTTGTTGCGATTGGCGGGTCGAACGGTTTGACCCAGTTTGTGCGTCTGTTTATGAATGAGCTGAACTCGGGCAGCAGATGGTTTGGGACACAGCCAAGACTCTGTGTGTGTCTGTGTGTGTGTAGTTGTGTGTGTGTGTGTGTGTGTAGTTGTGTCTGTATGCATATGTGAGGTTGTGTGTGTTCATGCATCTTTGTGTATCTGTATGCATGTACTCGTGAATTTGTGTGTATTTGTGCGTGTGGATGCACCCATGAATGTTTTTGTGCATGTGTGGTTGTGTGTAGGGGTGTGTATGTGCATGCGTTTGTGTGTGTGTGTATATCCGCGTGGGGTTGTGTAGTGGTGTGTGTGCATGCGTTTGTGCGTATGGTTGTGGTTGTGCATTTCTGTGCCCCCGTGTGTGTATTTATGCATGTGTGGTTGTGTGCGTGCATTTGTCTGTGCCTGTGTATTTGTATGTATGTGGATGTGTGCGTCTGCCTGGGTGTGTCTCTGTATTTGTCCTTGTGTGTGGTTGTGTATGTCTAAGCATGCATTGTGTGTGTATTCATTTGTGTTTTTGTGCATGTATGTGTGTATGGTTGTGTGCATGTATGTGTATGCATTATGTGATTGTGTGTATTTGAGATGTATGTGGTGTGTGTGTATGTGGTGGTGATGTTATGTAACTGTGTGTGTGTGTGTGTGTGTGTGTAGGGGGGATATGATGTGCGTGCGTGGGTGTGCATGCATGTGTGTCTGTAGTGGTGATGTGTGTATTTGATGTGTGTGTGTAGCGATGTGATGCAAGTGTGTGTGTGTGTGTGTGTTTTGTGTAGTCCAATGCGCACACTGTCCTGGTTGTGCGTCTGATAAGAGCCACCTGCTTGTGTTCCCAGTGACACGTCCGACTGGTGCCGTGAGCTTTAAACTGTGCGACTTCTCATCTCCGTGGAGACGCTAACCCCCTCCCCACAATGTTCCACAGTGCGGCATTAACACACTCGCCAAGTTACAGGTCGGGTTCATGGAGCGGAGAGCATTTGGAATTGAATAAATGCTAAAAAGACGAGTTTAATGCCGCACAGTGGAACATTTCAGGCAAAGCGACATGTCAGATTTGTATTAATATATGTGGCAGTATTTTTCTATGATAAATCGTCAAGTTCAAGTGTGAAACGTCCAGATGCCCTCCCAGGTGCAGCTCTCACAACTATTTGCCTTTAGTATTTTGTGATTTATCATTAACGGGAGCAGAACAGTGAGAAACCGCGAGGCTCAGAGCTGAACGTGGCTCACAAAGCTTCGATTGTGTCTCTTGTGTGTGTGTCGGCCATAACAAAAGCTCATTCATTTAACGCCGGATCATTCAGACTTTACATTGTGACTCGGAGCATCCCTGAAAACCACAACCGCCGGATTCACCAAACACCAAGGACATCGGATCAGAAAAGTCCTACACACCAGCTCGAAAAATTCAATCATTTTTTTCCATAAATTTTGGTCGAGAGTTCAATCAATTCTAATGAGCTGTGGTAACAAACAAGCATAAGAATCTCATTTAAAATATTTCTACACCCACATTTTTAACAATATTATCAAAAATTTTGCCTTTTTATGGTTTATTTTTGAAATTTTTACCTACAAATTTTGGGAAAGTCAGAAAAAAATTGTCAAAATTTACTTCTGGAGCAGCAGCAGCCTTCAACTACTATAAAAATGTTGAATTCTGTGGTAAACTCTAATTTAAAGCATTACATTTTTTATTTTGAAAGTTTAGAATAAAAAACTTACCATTTATTGGTGGTAATGTTATTAAAGAATTGTATTATAGAGGATAATAAAACTGATGAATTTGGTACATGTACATTTTTAAAACATATTGATGACATTTTTAGAAGATGAAGCTGAAATATTGTATTTAAGGAAACTGCAATTAATCCATTTTGATTGTTTTAATTGTTTAATAGTGAGTTGGACAGTGGTCATTTTAAAAAGACATTTAATGATAAAAGGCCAGAATGTACCAACGACTAGAAAGGAGCAAATCATCTTTTCTGAGTTTGTTTTCTGTCATTTGAAGTAAATTAAATAGTACAAACCTCAAACATGGCGACGTATTGATCTGGTGATTTCAAAGCCCAGAATGAGACACTGGTGGAGTCTGCAGGGTTCTGAGGAGAAAGAAAAAAGATAAAATTCAGTTACATTTGCAAAAAACCTAATAAAAAACCCACAAACATTTGCTTGTCAGTGACGACCAAAGCCTGTCGTCCTGTTTTCACCACATCTAACCAGGAAAATTCACACATTTCTACTCGTGGCAAGGCCCATTTTGGTCTATTCATTTCAGACTGACGTTTTTCCCTAATTTCCGGGACGTTATCGGACTGTTTGGTCAAATCTAACACAGAGTCGAGTGGTTTCACTTTGCTTTTACTTCACTTTTGCACCTCCTTTATATTCTGTGCACATAAAGAGCCCGGTAGTGTAACATGTGACAGGCTGGTTGTTCTCCAGGCCTCTCTCTCCTCTCTCCCCCCGGCTCCTTCACCTCTTTGGGCTTCAGAATTTAACACGTTTCCCTTTGGCCCTGGAGCCCTGGTTCTGTTGTGTCAAAGGGGCCGGAGCTGCTGCTACATCCTAAACAGGACAGAGGCGGCCCAGGGAATTCAACCGGCAGCAGACACGCGGAAACACGGATAACAACGGCTCGGCTTCCGTCAGAGAAATCGGGACTGTTGCCATAGCGATTAACAATTAAAGCGAAATGTAATGTCTACAAAACAGGAGCTGTGGAAACATGGATATAGTGACAGTACGATTTATCTGTGGGTTCCAGGATGAAGAACGTTGCCGCTGTCGGAGAAATCGGGACCGTTGCCGTCGCGATTAACAATTAAAGTGAAATGTAACATCCACAAAATGGGAGGACGACGAAACACGGATATAGTGACGGTACGATTTATCCGTGGGTTCCAGGATGAAGAACGTTGCTCTAAATATTTATTGAATGGGGGATTGGAGGAGCGGATTCTAGTACAAAATGAACAATGGAAAAACAATGTACTACAGTTTTGTACTACAGGTAAATCCTTTATCTGTGGGAATTTTTACTTCCTGATACTTGTTGCCATAGTGATTAACAATTTCTCGCTCTATCGAATGGTGAAAACTCAATAAAATGTTGTAGTAGCAGAAATATTAACCCAAGGCCAAGCGTGTCGGATGAAAACATTTTGCCAAACCAGACAGACGTATAAGAAACAGAAATATTAACCCAAGGCCAAGCGTGTCGGATGAAAACATTTTGCCAAACCAGACAGAACTATGTAACTTTTCTAGTGGATGTGAGGTCGTCTCCATGGAGACGCTTTTGCTTTGCCTGGAAAGTTACACAGTGTGGCATTTGAGTTATTTACCCATTTAGATCTGGGTTAAACCTGATTTAGTTTTGGGTTAGAGCTGGTTTTACCTCTTTTGCCAATAGATGTTTAAGTCCTAAGATAGATCAGGTTTAGTTCTGGGCTAGACCTGGTTTAGTTCTGAGTTAGACCTGTTTTTTTTTTCTTCTTGGTTTTGCTAATAGGAAGCAGCTTAGTCCTAGTACAGATGTGGTTTATTTCTGGGCTAGACCTGTTTTAGTACTTGGGATAGACCTGGTTTAGTTCTGGGTTAGACCTGGTTTTACCTCTTTTGCCAATAGATGTTTAAGTCCTAAGATAGATCAGGTTTAGTTCTGGGCTAGACCTGTTTTTTTTTTCTTCTCGGTTTTGCTAATAGGAAACAGTTTAGTCCTAGTACAGATCTGGTTTAGTTCTGGGCTAGACCTGGTTTAGCAGCCAGCAACAAACAGCAGCGTTTTAACTGTATTTTCAGCAATTAAAACCCTTAATTGAATAAATGCACAACACTTATATTAAACGCCGACATATCAAACCTTTCAGACACAACATCTCCATGGAGACGAGGAAGCGGTGAACCCCCTTACCGGAAAAGTTACACAGTGCACCTTTATGTGGCAGTAATGTGGACGCTACCATTATGAAAAAACATGAAAATTGGGTTTTTTCTTGTTAAAATCTACTTATCGCTTCTAAATATTTAACTCCATTTAGTCACTTTTTAAGATGTAGTTACACGCTCCATGAAAAAGGTGCACGCTCGGAGGTGGGGCGTTTAAAGGGTAACGTGGGGGGAAAGAAGGGGGCTGTCAAAAGCGGCGATGGGGGCACAAAATGAGGAACAGAGGCGGCTTTGTGGATGGCAAACTTAAAGGCCGCCTCCTTCCAAGAACCCCCGGCTCAACCGCACATACGCCTAGAGTGGCTCGTTGGAAACGTGAACCCAACTTGGCACGGAGCGGGGCCAGATGCATGATAAGTTACTTCCTCTTTCGCACTGAGGGATTGTGGGAAAACGCCAAGACAAATAAGATTATAGTTGCCGAGAAGCGCCGGCGAAGTTATGACTGGCGACGGGCCTCTGTAAACAGCGAGGATACGAGCTAATCTAACGCAGGGGAGGCGGATTTTAAAAGTACATTGTGTAACTTTTCGGTCGCGGGTCCGTCCAACTGCTCGTTTCTATGGATACGTCATGGTTCTGTCTGAAATGTCCCACAGTGTGACATTAAACATATCTACCTCACATTTATTAAGCTACAAGTGGTTTTATTTAGCTCTAAATATGTAGAGAATCATTCATTCTGACAGTAGGGTCGCCTCTCCACAGATCTGACCTGTAACAGTTAGATTTTCTTCATGATGATTGAAAGGTTTAATGCCACACTGTGAAAGTTTCCAGAAAGGTTCCACAATGCACCTTTAAGTTAATCAAATTCAAAACACAAAAGTACAGACTGACTAAAAGTGCTTTTGGAAATTGTTAAAATATTAAATCTATAAACGATTTTTAATGATCTTTGGGCTTTTTAAAGAAGCACTGTGTAGCTTTTTGCAGTCAAGGAGTCTGCCAGGTGCTCGTCTCCATGGAGATATTTTCCAACAGTACAGTAACAGGTCAGATCGCTTTTTCCAGTCAAGGAGTCTGCCAGGTGCTCGTCTCCATGGAGATATTTTCCAACAGTACAGTAACAGGTCAGATCTATGGAGACGCAAGCCTGCACGTGGTAGGAAATAAATATTTTGTAGGTATTTTAATTGCATTACAATTAAATAAATACTCTGGAACATTCCAAGCCAAGAAATGACATCGCCATGGAGACGAGAAAGCAAAGATGCACCGTGTACCCTTAGAAATTAAAAAGTGCATCTTTAATTAAGCTTTAATTTTAAAGTCTACAACCCTTTGAAAGAAACAAAAGCATGTCGTTTGGAGTGTTTATAATCACAGTTAAAGCTGAGGAGCCCTGTTTGTTTTTTAAAGGAAAAAGTAATTGACCCATTAGGCCTGTGCAATTAATCTGAACAGGTTAATTGCAGTTATTAAACCTACAGTTACACAAATACCATAAATTAAGAGATTAAAAAATGAGATTAACTGTATATTTACTCTCACTGTAGAGTTTTCCATCAGCCCGCATGTGTTTGAAAATGGTCTGCAGGTTAAATCTTTTTGCTTGCATTTAGTCCAACTGCATTTTATGGTACGAGATATGTTCCCTACTCCTCATTTAATGCATTTGAAGAACCGTGAGAATAAAAATAATTGGGATCGAGTTTAATTCTGTCCAGACGTTTCAAAATATAAGAAAATTCAGGATGCGTTTTTGCACCTAAGATCCTCAGCTTACCAGGTTTTAGCTGCTTTCCAAGACCGGCCCAAGAGCACTTTAACTGGACTGGTTCTGATTCTCATGGTACTGGAACTGACAGATCTGGCAACGCACCTGAAAACAGAAAAATTAAATATATTTAGACAAGGGAAGAAATTATAAGTGCGTGCAAATGTATTTAAAAACTCTACAATTAAGCATGTTTCAGTTTTGATTAATATTTATGGAGGTATATTGGTCAAAATTACAAGCACTGCTGCCATTTTGTATCAATTAGGGTTTTTTTTGTGTCAATTAGGGTTAATTTTAAGTAAAGACTGATTTAAAGACTTATAGTTTGGCCATATAGTCTTTGTCTGCAACTAAAATTGTTTGGAAAATGTGTTGAACTGCACGTGTCCTGAGATTTTAGGGGTAATAAGAATGTTTTTTTTGAGAGAACTATGTTTAATTAAGTGGGTTTGAGGATTTCTTCCAAAGACTGCACCTAATCTCAAAGTTTGCATTAAAAGTTTAATTGGGGTGAAGTAAAAACTATTTGAAAGGTTCTGAATGCAAGACTGCGCCCAATTTAGGATGGTAAATTAGTTTAAGAATGTGGACCGGTGGAATAATTATGTTAAAAGAAGCTACGTATAAGATTAAATGTATGAAATATTGTATAATCTTTCCTAATGTTTTAGATAATCAAATAAACTCCAAAAACTTCCACCTCGCCCATCTCCACGTGGTCTCACGGCTGACAAACGGGAAAAATCTAGTTTCATTCGAGAAGAAAACCCGTAAAAAAGGAGAATAAAGCCTCTAGAAGACCATCGTTTACTTTGAGACTGTAAAAGACAAACTTTAAACCAAAATCAGAGGAATAAAACTGAAAAACGCACCGAGCTCGCTTCACGTGGACGGGAGCTAACAATGCTAATGCTACGAACTACCGCCAAAAAGTGGTCAAAACTGCACGTTTCCAGCAAAAACGGCACTTACGACGTTAAACTACACTTTTAGCATTTGCAGCCTTTGAAAGAAACAATCAAGATTATTTTCGTTAACTCTGAATTCGCTTTTTCTTACAATGAATGAAGAGCGAAGCGGAACCGGCGCCGCGGGTCCTGCTTGGGTCGGCCAAGGAATTGCCCGACTGAAAACACGGCCTTTTATAGTTGCCGGAAAATCGAAAAAAACGATCGGGACCTGCCTATTTTATTTTATTACGTTGCTATTTTATTTTGTTTATTTATTTTTGACATATAACAAGTGCACCATAGGATCTAGGAATGCTTCATTATTATAAAAATGTAAAAATAAGCTAATTTTAGCTTTTCAATGCTCAAAGCAGAACGTAAGCCTACGCCACAGGCTGTACGCATTAAGCATTAATTAATTTATTTTATTTATTTTTTTTAATACATTTCTACTTTTATTCACTTATTTCCAACATTCATTTTTCTTGATATTTATTTATTTTT
>JACN01114418.1:0-12890 GCA_000787155.1 Scartelaos histophorus
GATTTAAGGTGTTTTAATTCATTCAGAACAGATAATTCGGAATTAAAAAAACATCATGTCAAGTCAATAGGAGTCAATGGAGCCGGAAGTGCCCCCATGAACACTTCCTGTTTGGAGCGTTTTATATACAAACAGTCTATGCTCTTGTTTCATGTCATGTTTTTTGTTTTTTTCCCAGGTTATTCCCGTACCTCCAGCTCAGTGTCTCCGCGGGGATACGCTCCGAGCTCCACCCCCCAACAGTCCAACTACAACACCATCACTTCCTCCATGAACGGATACGGATCGGGCATGACCAACCTGCCCGTGCCCGCCTCGCCCTCCTTCCTCAACGGAGCCACAGGAAACTCCGCCTACGCCAGTAAGTCCCGCCCACAAACGTCCACATACGCCACCTTCAGTGAGAGTCTGGCATTACATCTGCATCTCCATCTCCACCTGGGCCATGTAGGTTCAAGACCTACTGTGCTGGTTTAGTCCTGGTTTAGCCCAGGTTTAGTCCTGGTTTAGCCCTGGTTTAGTCCTGGTTTAGATAAGACCCAGTTTAGTCCTTATTTAGTCCTTGTTTAGTCCTGATTTAGCCCTGGTTTAGCGATGATTTAGCCCTGGTTTAGCCCGGGTTAGGCTTGGTTTAGTCCTGATTTTGTTCCAGTTTAGTCCCATTTTTAGTTCTGATTTAGTACTGGTTTAGTCCTGGCTTTGATAAGACCCATTGTAGTCCTGGTTTAATCCTTCTCTAGTCCTGATTTAGTCACACCTTAATCCTGGTTTTTAGTCCTGGTTTAGATAAGATCCCATGTAGTCCTAATTTAGTTCTGATTTAGTCCCATTTTAGTCCTAGTTTAGATAAAGCCCAGTTTTGTTGTGGTTTGGTCGTGATTTAATCCTAATTTAGTCACGGCTTGGTCCTGGTTCAGTCCTGCACTAGATAAGGCCTAGTTTAGTCCTAGTTCAGTCCTGGTTCAGCTCCAGTTCAGTCCTAGTTCAATCCTGCTTTAGTCCTGGTTTAGATAACACCCCGTTTAGTACCGGTTTAGTCCTGGTTCAGTTCTGCTTTAGATAAGGCCTAGTTTAGTGCTGATTTAGTCCTGGTTCAGTCCTGGTTCAGTCTTGCTTTAGTCCTGGTTTAGTCCTGGTTCAGTTCTACTTTAGATAAGGCCTAGTTTTGTCATGATTTAGTCCTGGTTCAGTCCTAATTCCGTCCTGGTTCAGTCTTGCTTTAGTCCTGCTTTAGTCCTGGTTTAGATAAGACCCCGTTTAGTCCTGGTTGAGTCCTTATTTAGTCCTGGATGAGTCCTGGCGTACCCATTACACTCTTGTTTATATTCCTCCTCCTCTCGCCTCGGTCTACTCTCTGGCTCGGGCCCGTCTATCGCCTGCAGCTCTCACAGACTCAGGTGTGTTCGTTAGCGCCCGTAATTCTCCTCCGCTCCTCCGGGGGGAAGCCTTGTTTTGGCCGAGGTTTAAAAGCGGGAGTTTCGGTGTTTTTTTAAGAGTTTTCCTCGTGCTCGGAGACTCATTTGGCGCGGCGCAGACCAGACCGGAGCTGGCACAGGGAGCGGGCTACTCCCTGGACTCAACACAAACGCGGCGGAGTTAGCTAACGCGGATTAGCACCGGCGCAGCGCACGAATTCAGAGTGAGAATAACAACTCACCTGGAACCGCGGGGATGAAGGCGAATTTGGGGAGAATAATACGGATTTAGAGAAGACATTTTATGTTTTTAGAATAAATAAGAAATAAGTCGTCTATGGTCTACTTTATAGGGATTTTTAGACCCGGCTAAGACCTGGATCAGACCTGGATTAGTCTTGGTTTAGTCCTGATTTAGACTGTTTTAAATGGTTTAGTCCTGCTTTAATCTTGGTTTGGTCTTGGTCTAGTCCTGGATTAGATCATTTTAAATAAAACCTGGTTTAGTTCTGGTTTAGTCTTGGGTTAGACCTGGTTTAGTCTTGGTTTGGTTCTAGTTTAGATTGTTTTAAATAAGACCTGGGTTAGTTTTGGTTCAGTCCTGGTTTAGTATTGTTTAAATCCTGATTTAGTTCTGGTTTATATTGTTTTAAAAAATACCTGGTTTAGTTCTGATTCAGTCCCTGTTTAGTCCTGGTCTAGTTCTTGTTTAGTCCTAATTTGGTCTTGGTTTAGATAGTTTTACATAAGAACTGGTTTAGTCCTGGATTAATCCAGGGTTAGTCCTTATTTAGTTCTTGTTTAGTCCTGGCTTAGATTGTTTTAAATAAAACCTATACCAGGATCAGTGCTAAATTGAAAAAAAAAAAAAAAAATTATAAGCCACATTTTTGTTCAGTTTTATTCAAACCAGAATTTACAAACTTTTTATCGTTATTTATCTGTAATCAGCCTCCACATTTTCAAACTGCATCTCATTTTATCTCCTCACCTCGTCTCCTTCATGTTCATTAGTCCTATTTTAGGGATATCCTAGTTCAGTCCTGATTTAGTCCTGATTTAGTCCTGGTTTAGTCCTGGTTCAATCCTGGTTTAGTCCTGGTTTAGTCCTGGTTCAATCCTGGTTTAGTCCTGCTTCAGTCCTGGTTCAGTCCTGGTTCAGTCCTGGTTTAGTCCTGCTTCAGTCCTGGTTTAGTCCTGGTTCAATCCTGGTTTAGTCCTGCTTCAGTCCTGGTTCAGTCCTGGTTCAGTCCTGGTTTAGTCCTGCTTCAGTCCTGGTTTAGTCCTGGTTCAATCCTGGTTTAGTCCTGCTTCAGTCCTGCTCTAGTCCTGGTTTAGACCTGGTTTAGTCCTGCTTCAGTCCTGCTCTAGTCCTGCTCTACTCCCTGGTTCCTCATCTGGCTCTTGTCCCGTCCTCCTCTCGTCTCTTTCATGTTCATTAGTTCTATTTTGGATCTTGCATCCTGGTTTCTCTAGTCCTTCTAGTCCTGCTCTACTCCCTGGTTCCTCATCTGGCTCTTGTCCCGTCCTCCTCTCGTCTCTTTCATGTTCATTAGTTCTATTTTGGATCTTGCATCCTGGTTTAGTCCTGATTTACTTATGGTTATTTTTGGTTTAGATTTGGTTCAGTCCTGGCTCAGACCTGTTTCAGTCCTGGTTTAGTCTCAGTTCAGTCCTGATGTGCTCCCTGGTTCCTCCTCCTCTCATTTCCTCCCCTCGTCCTCTCGTCTCCTTCCCGTCTTTTCTCCTCTCGTTTCCTCGCTCTGAAGCCTCCTTGTGGGATTCTTACACTTTGGGTTGGGTCCATTTCAAATCAAAAATAAATCTGAGCTCAGAGCCAAAAGGAGCAGCGATCCAGAACTCCTGCCACCCGACGGAAAACTACTTCCAACTCCCTCCCGCCCCCAGAGGCCAGAGGAAATCCACAACCGAGTAGTCCTGGTTTAGTCCTGGTTTAGCCCATAGAGTGTGTAAAGAAGTGGATATTCGACTCCAGTCAAATGAAGCTCATCGAGGCTTGCAGTTAATGGTACAAATTTGGAGCCACTTCCATATTAGGAAAAGGAATTTATTTAAGGGGGGAAAAAGCTAAATAAAAATCATGTTCGTTAGTCATATTTTAGGGATCTTGTGTTCTAGTTCAGACCTGGTTCAGTCTTGGTTTAGTTCTGTTTAGATTATTCTAGACAGGGGTTGGATTAGTCACTTAATGGGTTCGTCGTTATTTATTTTGGATCTAGTCTTTGTTTAAGATCCTGTTCTTGGGTCTAATCTGAAGAGAGTTTATTTTAACCATCCAAAAACCAGGTCTAAAGCAGGTCTAAATCTGGACTCGGACCCTGCTCGGTAGTGAGGACTGAATCAGGACAGATCCATCTCCCACACGGGGCAGAATCTGTGTTTGTGCCGGTATCTCCTCGGTCTCATGTGCATGTTTGTGTCTGTGGGGTTTTGGTGCAGTTGTGCTGAAGTTCTGGAGTTATGGATCAACTTTGGACTGTGAGCTTTGGTTCTTCTCATTGCATGGTCCTCATGATCAGAGCCAGGCCCCGCTCAGTGCTGCCAACTCACATCAACATATCCGTGTGTATTCGTATATAGATGTGTTAGCATGCAGAGGTTAGCCTGTGTTGGCTTAGCCCCGCCCTCTGACCCTCCACCTGGGGCTGTAGTTCCTGTGTTGATAAAGTTGGCATCACTCACATCTTCATCTGTCATTCTCCTGTTTCCTGCATGACTCCATCGACCGCTGTCACTACCGGATCTGGGCTGCCTGATATGTGTCAGACGTGTTTAGCTGATCATTTTAGAAAAGTAAAGCTCTTGACCCGAGCTGCGGACAGGTCTTTGGTCCAAGATGGCCGCTTGTCTCTCCCCTCTGATACAGATCAGGCAGACGGTCCCGTCGCCTCTGTCTGCCCGCTCAGTGTTACAGATCCGGCAGGCTCATGCTCATGTCCTGTGTACTCCACAGTCAAACAGAAGAGCGCCTTCGCCCCCGTCGTGAGGCCTCAGAACTCCCCGCCCCCAAACTGCACCTCCACCAATGGCAGCAGCCTGCAGGGTGAGCACACGCCCCCATGTCCCCGTCCCACCGGACCGTCCCATGCTCCATATCCCATGCTCACATGGTGCCCACATCAGTGTCACAGCCTCTGCTCTGTCCATCGTCCATCGGCCCAAACATCAGGGTCTGGGACTCTGTGCTTCCTGTTTCTCCTGGTCTCAAAGTTGATCCATAACTGCATGAAAACAACACTGTTCTCTGCCTTTGACACATGTGTTTAACTCAAGAGCAGGTTTCCTCTGAACATTTGTGACAGAACAGAACAGAAAACAGAAGAATGTTACACAGCATGACATCACTACTGAAGCACACCTGTCACACACACGCTAACTACATGTCACCAGTGTCATTCACGCTCATTTTAGAGATTCTGAAATTCAACAAAGTCTCACCAGTATCTCCAGTATCTCCAGTATCTTCAGTATCTCCAGTATCTCCAGTATCTTCAGTATATTCAGTATCTTTAGTATCTCCAGTATCTCCAGTATCTCCAGTATCTTCAGTATCTCCAGTATCTTCAGTATCTCCAGTCGGCCTCTGTGGACCTCCACTGTGTTTCTGCCTCCATCTGAAATCATGTGTTTAGGTCATTTTGATTCTTTGATGAAAAACATGTTTTGTGTCCTGTTTTGCAGCGATGGCCGGTCTGATCGTGCCCCCCATGTGAGGAGACGCTTCGGGAATCTAACCCCCCAACCCCTGAGACTCTGAAGCAACACACATCCACCCACAATGCATCTGCTCTATCCCACAATGCAACAGGACCAACCAAAAGCCCGTTTGAGTCAGGGGCCATGGCCACTGCAATGCATTCTGGGAGTTTGAACCACTGTGAGTTAGAAGAAAGAGGAGGTGCCACTGAGGCCGTCGGTACCTGCCTGTACCTGGGCCTGTTTTAGTCCTGGTTTAGTTCTAGTTTAGTCCTGGTTTAGTTCTAGGGCCTAAACTGTAAACACACAACTTAAAACCCACAATTAGATGTGACTAAAACTTAGATTGTGTAAAGAAGTGAAGGGAAGTAGAGTTTGGCTCCACTCAAACGAACCATGAGTATCATAGCAACCAAAGACCCAATCAGGAGCCAGGTTGTTGAAGATAACGCCCCTTCCCACCCCCAACCTCGTTTTGGCAAAAGGCGCACACTTTAATTAAGTGTGCGAAAGAAGGCAGCTCGTTGGTCTGTTATTAATGTTCATATCTTTGTTTAGGGACAAAATAGTGAAGAGCAAATAGCAGTTTTCAATAAAAAGTGAATTGGAGGCAGAGTCGATGGAGCCAAAAGTGCCCCCATGGTCAATTCCTATTTGGTACGCGATGCCTAGCGGGTTTGCTTTGTCCATTTATATATACAGTACAGTCTATGCTAAAACACCAACAATGTTTTCAAGCAATAATACAGGCATTTTTTACAGTTACTCCATTTCCCCCGAAAATATATTTGATCTTTTGACTCAATTTTAACTAAAGATTTTGAGAAGAATAAAAATAGACGTCCTATTTTAGTCTGGGTCTGTTTTTTAGGCTTAACATCTGTCTTATTTTAGACGATTTTAGACATATTTAGCTCTTTTTTAGCCCCTTCTGAACGTCTTCTGAGCAAAAATTAGCATAATAAAATGTGTATATTTTAATTAAATCGATTTCCTCATAAAATTGTGCGTAAAGTTGCACTGTGTAACTTTTCGGGTGAAAGATCCACCGTGTGCTCGTCTCCATGGAGATGTTGTTGCTTTGTCTGGAATGTCCCGCTGTGGCATTAAACGTATCCAATAACAACAATAAAAAACTCAATAACAAATGTATTTTATTGACCTAAAGACTTCCATTCTAACTGTGATAGGGCTCGCCTGTCCACGGATTTGACTTGTTACCAGGCCCTGTGGTGTCACCTACTGTCTCCATAGAGATAACTAGGTGTAATGCCATCCTATGGAACATTCCAAGCAACATCTAACCAATATAAAAGTTACATAGCCGTCTATAATCAAATCTAAAATTGTCTGTAAAATTTGGACACCTTAGCTTTCTTTTAAACACAAAGCTACACCGTGTAACTTTTCTCCTGGAAGGTCTGCTTGTCTCCATGGAGATGTTGTTGCTTTCTCTGGAATATCCCAGGATGGCATTAAACGTATCCAATAACAACAATAAAAAACTCAATAACATGGGTTTTTATTGACCTAAAAACATGCATTCGTACTGTGAGAGAGCTCGCCTGTCCACGGATTTGACTTGTAACTGTTCTCCATAGAGATAAATCAGTGTAATGCCATACTGCGGAACATTCCAGGCAACATCTCCTCAGCGTAAACTTTACACAGTGCACTTTTATTCAAATCGAAAATAGTCTGTAAAATATGAATGCCTTTTCTTTCCCTCAGACACAAAATGGCCGACAGGTGTTTTTGGCGGGAAACCGAAGCCCTCAGTGGAGGTCCCATTCTGACTACATTATATTAAACTTTTCCATCACAAACGTATGGAAGAGAATTTGTTTTGTCAGATTTTGAATTTTAAATGCCACTTAGAATTTTTTAACTCTGAAAAAACATGTCTGAATTATTTTTATTTTGAATGGCAGTTGAAATTTTAAGTTTACTTTTTAAATACATATAAAATTAAATATAAAAAACACCTCTTAAATATTCAGAGCAAATACTTTCAAGCTCTCACATTCAACAGTGAAATTCAGAGTGTAAAATTTGCAGCAAAGATCCGAGATGCCAAGGCAGAAGCAATCGAACCGAAGTGATCCGATCTAACGTAGCGACAAACAGGAAATGGAGCAGTGAAGCGATCTGATTGGCCAGTTGGGCTGTGCAAAAATATACAGGAATAACAATATATCGTATTGATACAGTGTCAGTACTTTGGCTTGCTGTATTGATATATCGCATGAGCATTTTTAGGCATAGCGGTCTTTCGGGTGTTGTTCTAAAAAGAGGTTTTACATTCAATTCCAGTTATATATATTTTAAGGCTGTAAAACCCCTCATCACACACAATTTTCTCTGACAGGAATTAAAATTTTTTCACATTTCTCTCTTGTTTAAACCCTCTCAAAATTCAAACCTCTGTAGATTTTAAGTACAAATTTGTTCAGACTGCTGTTGTCCTTATGTTATTTTCTCCTTCTTTATGCAAGCTGTATTGAGATATCGCAAGAGCATTTTTAGGCATAGCGGTCTTTCGGGTGTTGTTCTAAAAAGAGGTTTTACATTCAATTCCAGTTATATATATTTTAAGGCTGTAAAACCCCTCATCACACACAATTTTCTCTGACAGGAATTAAAATTTTTTCACATTTCTCTCTTGTTTAAACCCTCTCAAAATTCAAACCTCTGTAGATTTTAAGTACAAATTTGTTCAGACTGCTGTTGTCCTTATGTTATTTTCTCCTTCTTTATGCAACGTCGCCAAACTTCCTACTACCTTCAGCACGTCCAGAAGCCCAACTTTTTGTGCGATGGTTTAGCGTCTTCCTCTGCCTTTTGGTCCTTGTCGGTGCAGAACGTTGTGTTGGGGGCGGGGAAAAAATCAGGACCCAGAATTTTAAAAAAAGTCAAATTGCACACACAAAAAATCCGGGTTGACATTTTGAACGGTTCTGATGAGTAAAATGGGTGTTTTTCATATTAACTCGCAGAAACTTCGAAAACGTATCGACAGCTTCTTAATGATACTCAGCCCTATTGGCCAGAATTAGCCTCATCCCGCCCACAAATGCGAACGGCCAATGGGAAACAGCCTCCGCCCTGCTCACTCACTCTGGATCGTTTGCTTCTGCCTTAGCAATTTTTTTCACAGCGAATTTTACACTTTGAAATTTAATTGTTGAATCTGAGGACTTGAAAATTTATGCGCTGAATATTTAAAAGGTGAAATTTATTTTGAATTTGAAACATATTTAAAAAAAGAAGACTTACAATTACCGCAATTAGCATTCGGAATTAAAAAAAAATTGAAATATCTTTTTTCGGAGTTAAAAAAAAATTAAAGTGAGATATAAAATTCTAAATCTAATGGAACAAATTATCGTCCATCACAAAAGCCACTCCACATTTTAGATTGAAAATAATAATACGGTGAATGTTTCTTCTTTTTGTGTGTTATATTGAACTTTCGTGTCTTTCGGTTGAATTTTAGGCTTTTAGATTTTAGATTAAAAAAATTTGTTTCCATGAAGAGATTTGGGCCGAGTTTTTTTTAAATGTAAGAAAAATGCGAAAATCTGGACGAAATTTTACTAAAAATAAAAGTTAAAACAGGGATTGAATATTGAGGTACATTTGGATCAGATGCCCTCCCGTCTTATAATTACTGTGTATCAAATGCCTTTCATTCGCTAATGATCCAGATGCCCTTCCATTCTTCTACTATGTGTGAGATGCCCTCCCTTCTTCTTACAGAACGTCAGATGCCCTCCCACTGTTCTTACAGTTTATCGCGACCAAGTCCAATCCAATTTTATTTGTATAACACATTTTATGAACAAATAATTTCCAAAGTGTTTCACGTGTAAAAAATTCACTTTAAAAACTCCACAGAAATATGATCGAAACAAGAATAATCGTAAAAATCAATAAACAAAAATAATAAAATCAATAAATAAAGGTAGTACTAAAAAAATTACATGTCAGAAACCCTTCTATTTTATTACAGTATATCAGATGCCCTCCCATCTTCTAACGCAATATCCCCGTGTACCAGATGCCCTCCCGTCCTCCTTGACAAACAGCCCTTACATCTTGATGGAAACAAATTTGATTCTAGTTTTGAGCCAGAAAATGTCACTTTTTTCGTCATACTTAACCTGTTCTTCCTTTCTATAATATTTATGACTGTCTTCTGTTGTGGTCAGGACCATTATCTTCAAATCTCTTTTTAGATCCTTGTAAAAACGAGTGAAACGTTTGCAGAGTTTTGTAGACATGAGACGGAGAAGGTCCTGTTTTTCAGCAGGTTAAAAACTCTCACTGAAATTTTTGTACAAAAACGCTTTTACTATATTTAACTTTTGTAAAATTTGTCTCCTGTCTCGTCCATTTTGTGTGAGATTGTGAATTGTATACTCTCAAATCATGTTATTTCAATGCACTAAGTTCTGTTTGGCACTTAAAAATAATTATTATGGACAGCTATAAGCAAGAAGAAAAAAGCTCTGAGCAGTTTTTGAAAATATGCACCAATGTTTAGTTTCTATTCGACGCCGTTTGTAAAATGGCCAAAATCCTTGTTATGTGAATTTTTATAATTGAGAATTTTTTCGTTGGAGAATTTCATGTTCGTGTTTACAATATTTGACACATCTCCATTGCCTTTGCACATTTACTTTGACTCATGAATGCGTAATAAAGATAAATGCGTTAAAGGTCCCGTTTTACGCAAAATAAACTCGTGGGAGGTTAAGTCGTGTTTTAATGTTGTTTCTCCTCAAAAATGTACTGTTCCTGAGGTTGTGATTTATTTCGTTTACACATTTTCAGCCTAAATATGCAGTTTGTGCGTTAAACTTGTGTTAATAAAAACAAAAAAACACAACTCCGGGTACTTTTGTGATGTGGAAACAACATTATAACACACAGTAAATCAGAGAATAGCGTAATACGGGCCCTTTAAGAATTTTACGTTTTGTATTTTTATTTTATTTTTTTACATTTTTACATTTGTTATTATTAGAAACATAAAAACAAAAGCCAGACTAACTCCATGTTCGGTTTTAAAGAGTTTCATTTACGTTTACGCCATTTGCAATAAAGATTTCGCTTTGTACGTTGATTCTTTGGAGGGAATTTGGATCGTTTCTGCCATTTTTAACGCAGTAGCTGAAAGAGTTTTGGACAAATCAAGGTGTTGTTTAAATAAAATTGCCCACGAAACAAAAATTTGCGAAAAAATCTGGAGTAAAAACAGATTTTATTGGGTCCTTCGCATTTTCATTTTAAGCTAATCCAAACTACACCTTGATTTCATCGACCATTTTGTCATTTTGGATTTGTAAATGTCATTCTATTTGAGTTGTTTACTTTAAAGCCGCACTGTGTAACCTTTCTATAACCTCGTCTCCATGGAGATGTTACTGCTTACCCAATATGCTGAACTGGACTGTGAAGGTTTAAAACAGTTTGCGTGACTTTCCAAGTTTCTGGGCTGGAGGGTTCGTCGACGTGGAGAGACGTTGCCTCGCCTGGAATTTTTCACAGTTTGTTCATAAAAAATGGTCCGTTTCCATGGAGACGAGCGCCATGACGATTTACAGGTCCGATCTCTGGAGAGGTGTATTTCAAGGTCTTGTTTTACTGTGAAAAAACAAACAAACAAGCAAAAGAAACACCTACAATCAATGAATAAGCGAGTTTAATGCTATACTGTGGTGCATTCCAGGGAAACCAATCTCCATGGATACAACCAGGTGCTGGAATCTTACCAGAAAAGTTACACAGTGCACCTTTAAACCTCTGCATCTCCAAATAGAGGCTGGACTACAAATACACATGTTTTTAAATGAATCCAATAGAGACATTCCAGGCAAATAACATCTCCATGGGGACGAGCAGGCGGGAAACCCCAAACCAGAAATGTTACGTAGTGCATCTTTATCTGTCCTCCATCTGCATTCTGTACATTGTGTCTGTTTGGGTTCCACTTCAGTGACACAGAGTTTGTGAATTATAATATATCAGAAATTATAACAAAGCACAATGTCTCATATTCCTCCTGTCTACTTCAAGTCCTGGTTTAGTCCTGGTCTAGACTTGGTTCAGACTTGGTTTAGACTTCGTTTAAACCTGGTTTAGACCTGATTTAGGCTGGCTTGGTTCAGACCTGGTATAGTCCTGGTTTGGTGAAGGGTCTGACCTGGTTTAGCCATATCTGGTTTAAATCTGATTCAGACCTAGTTTAGTCCCAGTTTAAACCTGGTTTAGTTCTGTATAGGCCCGGTTTAGACCTGGTCTAGACCTGGTTCTGACATGGTTTAGACCTTGTTTAGACCAGCCTGGTTTAAGCCTGATTCACACTTGGTTTAATCATGGTTTAGACCTAGTTTAGACTTGGTTTAGACCTGGTTTAGACCTAGTTTAGACTTGGTTTAGACTTGGTTTAGACCTGGTTTAGACTTGGTTTAGACCTGGTTTAGACCTGGTTTAGACCTGGTTTAGACCTGGTTTAGACCTGGTTTAGACCTGGTTTAGACCCGGTTCTGTGCTGTAAATATCTGCATGTTGAGTTTCTGTGGTCGGTGCTTTTTGTACAGAAATAATAATAAAGATACATTTGGCTTGAACTTTCTTTGTCCTTTATTTTTCATTGACTTAGTTTTTTTTGTTATATTTTGGGTGTTTTTTGTGGAGAGTTTAGTGAAGCGACTCACTTTAGACCCTGGAGGGTGAAGAGATAAATAATTTATTAGAAATGTAGAAATTGAGGAGGAGGAGGGACTGAGGAGGCTGGTGGTTTTGCAGTTTTAATAAGACCTGGTTGAGTTCTGGTTTACTACTAATTTAGCCCTGGTAGTCTTGGTTCAGTTCTGATTTAGTCCTGGTTTAGTTCTGCTTTAGCCCCTGTTTAGTCCTAGTTTAGATCTATTCCTGGTTTAGTCCTAGTTTAGTCTTGGTTCACTACTGGTTTACAGGTTTAGCCCTGGTAGTCCTGGTTTAGTTCTGATTTGTGCTGGTTTAGTATTAGTTTACTCCTGCTTTAGCCCCCGTTTAATCCTTGTTTATATATATCCCTGATTTAATCCTGGTTTGTTTAAATATTTTCCTGGTTTAGTTCTAGATTAGTCCTTGTTTAAATATTTTCCTCATTTAATCCTATTTTAGTCTGGTTTTGCCTCTGTTTAGTCCTTGTTTAGATAGATCCCTGGTTTAATCCTGGTTTGTTTAAGTATTTTCCTGGTTCAGTCCTGGTTTAGTTCTAGATTAGTCCTTGTTTGTCCCTGGTTTAATCCTGGTTTAGATTAGTTCTTGTTTAAATATTTTCCTGGTTTAGTTCTGGTTTAGTCCTGGTTTAGAACCCTCTCGTATATCTGTATAGAGGTGGGGGGTCCCCAGGGGAGCGAGGGCCCAGTGGAGGCTCCGGTTCAGGGACATTAGTTCAGAGCTCCGTCAGCAGCTCAGAGCAAAGAGCGAAGAGGAAACATCTGCTCCAACATCTGCTCCTCACCCCCAGACCTCAGCCTCCGTCACAGCACCAACTACTGCTGTCTATACTAATACAAAGACATGCAAAAGAAGGACTACATTTACACTATAATACTCCCTACAACTCTACAACAGCTCACCTTCATGTAACAGATAATACTCCCTACATTTGTACAAAAACTCACCCTTATGTGACAGATAATACTCCCTAAACTGCACAACTCACCCTTATGTTAATATAATGTAATATAATATAATATAATG
>JACN01154803.1:0-17880 GCA_000787155.1 Scartelaos histophorus
TATTATCATCATCATCATCATCATCCTTTTTATTATAATTATTATTAACATTTAATGACTAATTTTGCTTATCGGAAAAGATTCGAGCGCCCTCTACTGTAGATATATGTTAATACAGTGAGTACCACGGTAAGTAGTGGTTTGTGGCAAATAGTCTAGTTATTTTAATGGCTCATGGATTACTCAAGAAAGACAATTTGATGCTATGATTTCTTATGATGTACTTGAATCTGTTTAGTTTTATGTTTTTGGTTTTTTTTTTGGGCTGCTAATTTAACTTTGCTATCTCACGTGTAACACTGCACATGTGGCTTTCTCCATCTCCCCAGATAGTTAAAGTTGTGTTGTCTATGTTATTTTAATTCACATCCTTTGGCATGGTATGATATGCAGACTGCAGACAAGAAGCAGTCCGATCAGCCTGGGACCTCCATAGATGTGAGGAACAAAAACAAAAGCAACCACAGAAGCAGAGGTACCAAGATAAACTCAAATAATTATAGCCTAGACTTTATCTTACTTATGTACAATATTATGTCATCACATCCTGTCTACTCACCAGCTGACAGACACAATGTATTAAGTTTGCTTTTATGAGTCAAAGACAGGCTCTTCTATTTGTTTGTGAAAAGCAGAATGGTATATAAGCCAATACTTAGTCTGTACCAGTCTTGACCTTTTGTTCCTAATCACTTCCTTGTTCTGAGCAGTTCAGTATCTCTGGTTTCACACATTATTTCAGAGTGTAACCCTGAGCGACTTTGGCAGCCATCCTTCATACTGCCCAGAGACTTCATGTAGGTGCTTCATTCTTCATAGGACAGTTTCAACCGTTGGCTACTTCTTAGATTTGTCCAGTTGTTCAGTGTGTCTTAGTGGTGTGGTGTTTCCATACAGTTACATACATTGTGCACTATTTTTCTGATGAAAAGTCCACCACCAGTTTGCCATGGAGTGTTAGTACTTTTCCATGTTGCACAGTATGACATTATTTAATCAAGGTTTACAGGGTTTTTTTTATTGCTCAAAATATCTTACTATGATCCGACAGATCAGACACTCCACATATAATGGAGTTGCATTGCATAGGTGCAAAATCCTGACCATTTGTGTGAATAGTGACAGTGGATGTTTCTATGTATATTTCATTGAAGAGGACGAGAGAGGGGTACATAATTAATGAGGCACCCAAAGTTAAGCTTAATACATTGTGACATTTTCTAGCTGCTTTTCATTTCAAGTCACAAGTGTGTTATTTTTAATGAATAAATGCGTCCACTGTAATCTTTTCATAGGCTGCGCTCTTGACACCTGCTTAAGCTGCATCTCTCATCTACACATTCCCATACATACAGCAGGCTATATTTAGACACTTTGGAAAAGGGGTGCTTATTTGGTTTTCAAACAAGTTCAGCTGTGCATTTAGTTTAATTACATATACAAATGCAGAAACGTTTGAGATGGAATCAGACTGTGTGGCTACATCATTAGCTTCCTGTGGAGCTACACAGCGACTGCCCACTGTTCCTAATTCTAAAGGTTGTTTTAATGCTGAAAAAACAACCCCCTAAAGGATTGAAGGCTAATTTAACGTATTTTTCTTATCAAAGCTCCTTTACCTTTGGCAAAGCAGAATTGGTTTTGCATAAATATCGTGCAATGTTTTATTTGGTGGTAGTGTTCAGCCAACAGCCCTAGGACTAAGTGCTGTGAGTCATTTTAAGTATTTATTGTTTGGAATAAAAGGCCCACAATAAATGGAGCCAGTCCAGTGCTCGAGCCATAATTGTCATTTGCTATGCTTGTTCATGATCAGTGCCCAGAGTGGACCGTGACTGGCAGTGCTGTGTAAGCACACACTTCGTGTTCATAAAAAATATGATTAATACAGACTGTGTTGTAATCTAGGAGAGCATCCTGGCATGAAGAATGAGGATTATATATTTTTCATCTCAGAAACTAATTGAAAAGGTCTGCGATGGCGCCGTTATCGTGCGTGTCCCCGCTGAGTTTGGCCAGGGCGAGATATGACTGGCAGAAAAAGGGGAGACTTAATGAACAGCGTGTGACTGGTGAATAGGCAGGTGCTAGATTATAGAGCTGGCCGTCTTTAATAAAGATATCTCATATTAGTGTGGACTCAGCCTTTCAGATTAAGTGATAATGCCTTCAGCCCACACACGGACCTTTGTAATGGATGAGTGAGCAGTCTGTATTTGCTATACATGAGGCATAATTCCTTTGCAGTTACTCTAATCTCTCAAATACAAGTTGGAAATAGCTCAATGTAAGAAGAATTCACTTACACTGTGAATTAGACTATTTGTGAGGTTTTCAAATTTAGCAAAGAGATAAATTCACTATGGAGCACACAGTGTCAACTTAAATTATTCAGGTCCTCCCTTTTGCCATGAAAATGTGTGTTTACTCTTCAGTATACTAAGAGTCCTGTTCAGTGGTATTGTATGGACAATGGGCACTGGCATTTCTTAAATGTTAAATGTGACTGTATGCACTGATGTCTTCATTCCACAAATGAGTTTGAGAAAATTGCTGTTAATATCTCTTTTAATATCTTAATGTTCAAAGTTAAACCTGAAACTCTGAATTATCTTTGAGCTCATAAATGCATTTTGTATTCAAATCAGTCTAAGCCTTTACAAGCAAATGGTTCGTCTCATATAAAAATGGCATTTTGATAATTGCACAACACAAGATATTGTCAGACGGATTATTGCTTACATTTTCTAGAGGTGGGGTGTATATTGAGCTGATTTTATGCTTTTAATATACAGATGCTATTGGGATATTTATGTTCAATATTCAAAGACAGTCTGTGTTTGTATAATTGGCATGACAATCCTTCTTGCAGTGAGACAGATAAAAAGACTATTTTGGTTCCTCTGCTCGCTGAACATTCACTGATAGCGTGTGCTTGCTGTACTGAATGCTTTAATTAGTCTCACAGAAGAGGCCATAGTTAATTCTGCTCTATTTTCTTACTTAGTCTTGATTAGAAAAGGTTGTCTCATTTTTCAGGTTGAGCAGGATCTTAGTTGTTTAATAAAAGAAGAACAAAATGGCGATATATCAGGTATATGACAAGTGGAGGATTGTTTTGTTGTGTTGTTGTAGATGGGATTTGTTTTGCTCATGCATGGCTTGAATTCCTCCTCAGATGTTTTTCATTCACACATTGTAAAGCAACAACATTGTTTTTTTTTTCCCCGTCAGCTTGTATTACCACTCAAAAATATGTATTTACTCAAACAACTCGACCTCATTTCACAACCAGTCCCTGCTTAATATACAATTTATGTGTTATTCTTCCCTACTGTGTGTGCAAAAGAAATGCTATGAATTCCATGTCACAGCATATTTTTGTCTCAAAGAATGACAGGGATTGCAAAGCTGTTGTCAAAAGTAGAAAAACATGCACACTATTCCATCAGCTGGAGAAATATTTAAATGGATGCAAACATACTGTATATAAATAAAACAACTGGATAGAGGTGCACTTACTTTTATGTTGTTGCTTTGGAAAGAATATTCCACAGTATGTCATTGTGTCTGTCTCTAGTAGGGCAAAGTTATAGGTCACATCTGTGGAAAGGCGACCCCCGCTCATAGTTAGAATGCGTGTATTTTAAAGGCCTTTTTTTTCATAGTTTTCTGGTCTATGTTATAATGTAGTTTCCTCGTCAAAAACATACCCAGAGTTGTATTTTGTCTTATTCATACATGTTTAACACATAAACACTGCATATTTAGACTGAGTTCTTCACTATTCCACCTTGTGATGTATGTGCTCCACTGTGTTTTTTAACTCCATGCACCTTCACTAGATTGAAAACTTCCTCTCCCTATGGTGGAAAAACAGACTGTATAAAAAAGTTGACTAAGCGAGTGTGACGTCACCTACAATGCTCCGCTCTGCTTAAATGAACCTCGTGATGCTAACAGTTACAGAAGTGAATTTGGAGCCAGGCACTATATTATGAATAGTATTTATTTGTGTATTTTTTATGAACAAAATACCAAAAAAATCACGTAAAGCCGGTTAATCATCATTATTGATCGTTTTTAAGCCGCAGTTACAGAGAGAGGGGCCCCAGTATTCCAGTGTAAGTCAATGTGAGCCAGGGTCAGTAGGAGCTGGAAGCACCTCCATGCAAATTTCCTATTTGGAACGCGGGGTCTAGCACGTTGGCTATGTCCATTTACACATACACATACATATACATATACATATACATATACATATACATATACATATACATATACATATACATATACATATACATATACATATACATATACAGTGTAGGGGCAGAATACAGCATTTGGAGCTTTTAGATATAGACAAACTTACATGTTTGAATGAAACAACTCCTGGTATGTTGCTGAGGTGGTAACAACATTATTACACGGCTTAAAGCTCACAGGAGTGCAGTTTGAGTTATATAGGATCTCTATTTTCCAGAAAAGACCTGTCATTGAAATAAATCTAAAATGTATGGTTTTAATGGGATATTATGAAATATTCCATGCAAACGACAAGCAGATGGAGGACACTCTAATAGAAAAAGTTACACGGTGTACCTCAAAAAACAAGAGGTGTATTTATTCTACAGTGCTTTATATTTGGTTTTCATGCATTTGGTTTAATTTTAATGTAAGATGTAAGAATAATCTAATAGTATGATTACTGAAAAAAATAGCCTTGTGATTTAGTGCTAAATTAATTTGTAAGTGAATTTAAAGCTAGTGTAATTAAAATGTTGAATTGAAATGTTATTAATTGCCACACTTTTGTTACATTGAAATATTCATGCCTCTGAGTTCTGAGAGATTGTAGACGCCCACAGCAGCCATTGTACAGCATTTATGGAAAGGCTGGCAGCATAATTGCGCTGAATCCATAGACCAAATAAGACTTTCTAAAACCCGATTTGTTCACACTTCATAACCAAACTGAAAAGAAACTACTTACAGACATTTTCTCAGGACATAGGGCTATTGTCAAGTATTAACCTACAAAGTATCTGCATATTTAGATGTGTCAGTTGTAAGTGCTTCACTTTTCTGTCCGTAATTAAAACAGTTTTTTTAAATTGACTGAAGTGTGGGTGGGAATTGAACTATACAAAAAAAAAAAAAAAATAGATCAACTGAGCAGCCTAACTGGACAATAATTAATCAATCCTTCATCCTAAATCAGTGCCGAATGCTGAATTTTAAGTATTATATCTCTGCACAAACAAAAACTGTGTACTTTTTGTATTGGCTCCCTGGAACTCGATATTGCAATTCAAACAGAATCTTCAAAATTTTGTCTTGGAGAAAAATAGATAGCAGACCAGGATGTGCTCTGTCCAACCACAAGAACCTGCTCAGAGAATTCATTCCCATATTGACCCATGTGTCTGTGGTGCTTTTTCGAACCCAACTCAGAATGGTACACTCCTTTAAAAAGTTCATGTGTTCACAGATGTTACAGACTTTTGACCTTTTTTACTGCCTCAAAAATGGGAAAAAAATAGTTTATTTCCAATAGTTTGCAGTGGTCCAAAGTTTTTTCTCACTTAACTTTTACTTTGTGAGTATCCTAACTACTCACCGGGATGAGTTTATCAGACAATAAAAAGCTTGATAATTAGGTGCAGAGAGAAAAAAAAAAAAAAGAGCAGCCTAACTGGACAATAATTAATCAATCCTTCATCCTAAATCAGTGCCGAATGCTGAATTTTAAGTATTATATCTCTGCACAAACAAAAACTGTGTACTTTTTGTATTGGCTCCCTGGAACTCGATATTGCAATTCAAACAGAATCTTCAAAATTTTGTCTTGGAGAAAAATAGATAGCAGACCAGGATGTGCTCTGTCCAACCACAAGAACCTGCTCAGAGAATTCATTCCCATATTGACCCATGTGTCTGTGGTGCTTTTTCGAACCCAACTCAGAATGGTACACTCCTTTAAAAAGTTCATGTGTTCACAGATGTTACAGACTTTTGACCTTTTTTACTGCCTCAAAAATGGGAAAAAAATAGTTTATTTCCAATAGTTTGCAGTGGTCCAAAGTTTTTTCTCACTTAACTTTTACTTTGTGAGTATCCTAACTACTCACCGGGATGAGTTTATCAGACAATAAAAAGCTTGATAATTAGGTGCAGAGAGAAAAAAAAAAAAAAGGACCTTATATATACCTGTACTGGGGCAATGCAAATTTGAGCAGAATTTGTATATAGGCCCTGCAACTGAAAATAGCATGACTTTTTTGTTAACTGACAAATAAACCAACAAAACCTTGGCACAAATGATTAGCTTTTGTTTAGCTAAAATCTATGTCTATCCACCGGTGAGACGCACAACTTTATTTTGGTTTTCAAAGCGGCCCCTGGACATCCTGCTGGAGCACATCAAAGCACAGGTCAGGGCTGAGGATGAGTAAGACTGTATCTACAGCACAGTCAGAGCACAGCAGCCCAAAGAACGGAGCAGAGGCCAGAGTGGACCTCCATGTCATATACTATCTTTCTCTTCTTTTATTGATTCTTTTTTCTCTCTCTCTTTTTTCAACCAGAAAGGGAATTCTGCCCAAGCAACATTCAGCTTTAATGGGAGGTGTATCTGTAACTTGATGTGAGTATGAATACAAGAAGCAATGTATAAGAGTTGTCCAAAAAACAACACCCAGATACTAACCAATGCTGAAATTATTATTGATATTGGATATTCAACATAACCTGACGTAGCCTGATAGAAGGGCCTGGATCTTAATCAAAACCAGCAAAAGACATTATTTTATCATTTTATCATTATCAGTCACATCATTTAAATAATTATTAAATGTTGTGTTGAAATTGTATCATGATTTTAGTATTGAAATTGGTATCAAGCCCTAATCTTAATCAGATTAAGTCATGGTATTGTGATAATACTTAACTATAGCCCTATTAAGGTAATGTGTTTTCTAACAAAAGAAAGTTCACGATTAAACGCTCACGACCATTGTTTCACAAACAATATTAACTTTTTTTTAAACATTTCCATAAACTACAAAAATAAAAATTTACTTACTTTCTGAAATTGCTTTCTTAAACAACCTACTAACAAACTAGTCTAATTAATTCTGGGATTAATTAAATGTAGCTGAACTGTTTAAAGGGGCATATATTGCAAATTAGTTAGTTCGTAATTAGTGGTAGTAATGTTTATAAATATGGTAAAATCTCATTACTGTTACTGTTGCTTTCAAGCAAACCATGCAAAAATACATTTATGAAGCAATGGTTTAAAATAATCTCTGCCTAAGGTGTCCTGTTATTTACTCGCCCGTAGTAGGGTCAACATAGTGGGACAGTGTGTATTCACAGAAGTATGCTCTTAATGAGGCTACGGCTATCACAGGCTGCTCGGGAGTTAAAATATGCCAATTCATTAATGAAACCATTCGCGTTCCTGCTTCTCGCTGTGTATCTCATTGCAAATAAGCCCCGTTTTAATTGTCACTAATTTCCTGTCTTGTTTGTAACTCTTTGCCTGTTGATGGAAGCCGACATTGTTTGAAAAGGTTTTACTATAATATAAAAGTAACAGGAAAGCTATTCAAGCGAGTTTTGGAGTGATTGGAGACAGAAAGGGCATGTGGCGTATCTTTTTTGGTCACTGCAAAAAGGAAAATACAAATATGTAACATAATACCTTCCAGCGGTATGAAAAAAAATGTCCTGAAAATTGCTAAAATAATCTAAAGCTACTTTTTATGTATTATTAAAATGTCTGTTCATCATCATCCAAATAATGTGAAAATATCCCGATTTTCCTTTTTTTCCCCAAAACCTTATAGGGATGTAACGATATTCAAACTGATCTGTATGATATTGTCACGATATACATCTCACGTACGATATTAACTGCGATATTTTGTGGAGGCTAACAAGATGAACTGCGAATATGCGAATACTTTTTTGTTTTAAATAAACTAAGATTTAAAAGTCCTTATAACATTTATTTTGTTATGCAGTCTGTACTGAAACAGAGCAAAGGCTTTTTTAGCTACTACTGCACCATAACTATTAGCAAAAAGCAAAGAGCAAAGCAAAGAGACTTGAAATTCAGTATATTGTGATGGTCCACAATATTATTATGAGACCTTTGATGATACAATATTACGATATTTTGGTTATTTTTACATCCCTATCACTTTACATGTGATGCGGCCAGTTCAGGACAAAACTGCCACTTAATTGCCCAGCTAACTCTTGTAAGTGCACAGTAGGCGACCAGACAGTCCTTCAGTCTCTCATAGTTGTCTGTAAAAGACGACCGGCTCTTATCCACATGCATGTCCGCTGGTGGCAGGTCCTGTGTGGTCTCTGGACAATGACTGGCCCCTCCACATGTCCTCGTCCTGCAGGGGCCAATTAGGGCGGTCACGAGCACCCGGTCTGGTGCCTCCGGACAGAGAGACGCGGGCACCAGTGGGTCACACTCTGATGCCTCTGTGCTGGACTCTTCACTGTCCTGTCCCAGCCAGCATGGACTGATGGTGCATGCAGCGTATTCAACATGGGGCACCTGGAAACCAACAGCACCATTTTCTACTTATTTGTTAGACTGAATATACTTCATACATCTGATACCATAAACCATAATTAGACTCAATTAGATGTAGTTCTATTTGTGAGTATAAGTAATTCTATACTGCAGTTTTCTTTGTTTTAATCAGTGTAGCTATTCTCTACAGTCCAGTGTCTAATGTAGAAATAGTCAATCCATTAATTTTCCAGAGCTTTTGTATAAAATGTTAAATCATTTGCTCTAATGCATTTAATTAATCTGACAATAAACTAAAACACCAATTATTAAAAAAAAGTTTGTGCAATTAAAAGTTGAACAGAGTCTGACAAATATTCAGTATTTAATAATATAAAACCTAATTAAAGTTTAGAATTATTTTGATCATTTATAACTTTTAGGGGTAGAAACTTAATTTAGTTCAACTGAACATGGTTTGTTTTATGTTTTTCTTTAGTCCTTTCTCAACTCAACCAAAAATAAATTTGCTCACACATTCTCATAGTCAATACATGTGTAGGATGAAGTTGTTTTAACTATAAACATGACTTGAATATTGGCCAGGTTTAAGTCTCTCCTAAAAAACTAAAGATCTAAAACATCATGATTGGATGTTTGGATGGTGAAATGTTGTCACTTTGATTTCACTAATTGAAAAAATGAAACTACACTGGTGTGTGAAGGCATATTGTTCATATTGTTGGAGACTAATTTGTGAAGCCAATAGGATTACAAAATGATTGCTATGTGCATCGTCAAGGTTAAAGCTTTTTATTGGATTTTCCAAGGTCTGATTGCAGCTCAGTTGGTCTTTGGTGGATGTTTTGCTGTGTAATCGCTGGAACCGAGTTGTAGTTGTTTTTTGTGATACAGTGACAGTGAGACCAGAGCAGAGCAGAGGATCTCATGGGTCTCTTCAGTGTTCAGGGTAAGACACAGCACATGGCGCACTTCATTTGGCTTTAAATGAATAAGTATGACAAGACAAACTAGTGCGAGGAGGGAGATTTAGAGGCTGAACTGCCCCTCAGAGAGCACTGGATTTACTCCTATGTGGCATCTTGCTGACATGGGCTAAAACTCTGTGAGATTACAAGAACACAGGAGCCGTAGTATCACGCACAAGACCAGTGCATTAAATCATCCTGATTTTATACCATAGCCACTGGTTTATTGGGGTTTTATAGCAAATCAATATGCAAATGGCTGCCCATGTGTCAAAGATGCAGATTAAATGGAAATCAGGTCAAGTAAGAGCGAGTGTTTTATGATGCTTTGATGTCTTATCATACATACCTTACATTTCAATCTCTCACAAGAAAGCTTTGCTTACTATGTTCAATCTTATTATTTTTATAGTAGTAATGGTAAAAGTTGGTTTAATGTTTCTAAAATGATGGTCAATAATTCCCAGACAAAACTTGTTTATTTTTCAAACTGGGTTCACAGTGTTGATAACATGTCTGATCAAGGAACAATAAGGAAGTTCACGCGGTGCTAACTGTATGAAGATTTCCTGCTGTGTTTATAATGCCAGTGCTGTGGCCACTGCAATATATATAGCCAGTTGCTATGGTTTATTCCTTTGTTCTCTTTACTTGAAATTCATGTTTCTTCAACATGGGGGAAATGAGCACATTCACACTATTCACCAGCTATACACAATTTTCACAAAAAAGTAGTTTCATTGTAACAGTGGACAAACATGCAGTAACCAACATTAACCATAAACGAAAACAAATATTCTTTTTAACAGCCAATACTTCTATATAATTCTTGTCTGCCTTCCTCTTCATTTTTAAAGTGAGAATATGATGTTGTTACATGAACTCAGCTTACTTCTTTTTTCACAAACAATCTGTGAGACGACTTGGGATGGTAAATCACAGACACCTATTGGAATCAAAAGAAGTGTAGAATTGGGTCAAAGCTATTTTTGAGCTGTTGCAATGTAAAACACTGGGACTAAAAATACTTGTCACAGATGTACAGTAGATGTGCACTGCTGCTTTACAGCAGTTACCTGTCAGGAAGTTAAAAAAAAAAAAAAAAATGTTTATGGAATTTATGAACAATATTCTGATTTATGGTACGAGGCAGCAAATTACCCAGAATATGTATTACATTTCATAACACTGTAAATCAGGTATTGTTTTAAGCAGGCTAGTGATAACAATGAGCCTATATAATTGTTCAGTATGTTTCATAATTAATACAAACATATTTAATATGTCTCTCAACAAAACAGCAGCAACACACTCAACAAAAGAAAATACTTCAAATGCTAATTCTAATTTCATGAAGTACAACATTATGACAATCTCAATATAGTCATACAAACTGCTTTAATCATGCATTACACTCTCCAATTACATCACCTTTTGCGCTATCACCATCATTTTGCTCTCACCCTGAACCACTTTTAACAGAAAACTGACATTTGGAGCCGAGCACCGCCTCTCTAGGACTGTTTTAGTGATGCTCTTGTCACTTAACCATCACAATGTGTCCTGTGCCAAGCAGGTTCCTCTCCTAATGTTATCCTGTTATAATGCTGAAACTCTAGTGTTGCAACACAAAGATCAGCTGGTGGCTGTACTTTCTTTGTTCTTCAATTTGATTTTCTTAATAGATGATATGTGTAGAATTTGGCAACGTCAGTCATTTTGCCACAAATGAATAAAAATCTACTCTGTAACATTTTCTTCAGCTATCCAGAGGATGGGCTGACATCTATGGCTCTTAGTCATGATGCTGTTTATGGTGTCCTCAGCTCCCATTGGGTACTACAGGTTTCAGAAGGAAGTCAGCAGACTTTTTTCTTTTATTAAGTTTATTAAGTTGCTTTGGATAAATATTTCGATTTAAAATATGCAAATTATAACATAATGATCCAAGGGTATCATATATTATAATTACACAGCAGACACAAGCACAATACTTCTTTAAATCTAACTAGTCTAAATAGAATATTAAACATACTTTGAAATTAGTTCAGATGCAAAAAAGGCATAAAGATAATACAATAAAACACTGTGCAAGTAGAGAAAAAATATAAGGCATTATGTTCAGTACATTGCCATGTCCTATGTTTATGCAGTAACGCATGTAGATAAAATAAATAGAAATGACTGTAAAGTGACTTCAAGCTAGTGCCACTTGCTGCTTGATGAGAGATACATTTGTAATAGTCTCTTATCTTTATTTTCTGTTTTATTTAAATAGGAAACACTTCTGAGGCAGAGAAGATTTGGGCTCTATATATGCACTCATTTGGAATGGGTGGGCTTGGAAAATGCTACTGTTCACTGACTGTTCCTCTTATAATCTTGCATATAAAGCCACAGTCAACAGATGGACCATCAGGACTCAACTCAGTGTTCAAATATAAACAATGAGACGAGAATTTTAACTGTGCAAAACAATAGCCACATACTTCTCTGTTACAGTGAGTGCATTCTGTATGTTTGAGGTGGGATGCAGCCATTTGGAAGCCGTTTTAACATTTATATAATCTGTTTAGATAATAAATTGACTTGTTCTTCATTTATTATTGTAGTGGTACAGAGGATAATCAAGCTCTAGTGTTGTAGGCAGGGCAATGTAATTTATGTCTCCTATTATTATATTATAACAGTATAAAGTGATTCTGAATGCCTTGTTTTTCACCAGATGCCCTTCCTGACTTAACTCTTCATTAATCCAGGCCTGGAACCATCTAATCTCAGTAACGCAGATCAAATTCTGTGGTTTCATTATTATAGTTCAGCCAGTTAATCAAACTCTAGTGATGAGTGAATAGTAATATAATTTATGTCTCTTAATTTTCTGTTCTGTGTCTTTCAGATCTTAATAAAGCGACGCAGAATGCCGTGTTTTTCAACAGATGCCCTACCCGACGTAACTCTTCATGGATCCAGACCAGCTAATCTCAGTAGTTTGGTAATTCTCATTCATTATTATTCTCATTCATTATTATAATTCAGACACGTTACATCACGTTACAATTTAGACCAATACTGTAGGGCTCAAACTAACAATCATTTTACTGGTCAATGCAATTCACTATTTTGAATTAGTTGACTAGTTAGACGATTGTTTTTATTGTACTCCTGGCTTTTCATATACATTTTTAAAACCAAATATAGTTTGAAATATGATAAGCGAATGCTCCTACATATAGAATATTTATGAATAATGAATTGCAGCCCTACAATATTATTACTGTCCATGTTTCTTTACATGTTTACCAGAGTACACGTATTCACAGATACTAAACCATAAAGTTACAGACAGATAGATAGATAGATAGACAGATAGATAGATAAATAGACAGACAGATAGATAGATAGATAGATAGATAGATAGATAGATAGATAGATAGACAGATAGATAGATAGATAGACAGATAGATAGATAAATAGACAGACAGATAGATAGATAGATAGACAGATAGATAGATAGATAGATAGATAGATAGATAGATAGATAGATAGATAGATAGACAGATAGATAGATAAATAGACAGACAGATAGATAGATAGATAGACAGATAGATAGATAGATAGATAGATAGATAGATACTTCATTGATCCTGAAGGAAATTCACCCAGGAGAAGCCTTCTTCACATGTTACCTGCAGGCACAGAAAAGTGATGGCATGTGGTGATAAATTTGGAATATAATTTCCTGTAATAATTGCAAGAAAGGACAAGAGACAGAAATCCAGACTAATGTGAGCATGCTTAATAAATGTGGTTTTGTCACAATAAGGCACTAGTGAAATTAGTCAAGGGCTATGCTTGTGTAGGCACAGCCATGCCTCTTCCCCATACTGATTACTGTCCATTATGTAGCTCTCAGTCTACAGGACATGTAGATCTTTGAACACGCTACAGGAGAAAATTAAATGCTATACTTGTGCCTGTTCACTTATGCGGTGTGAGCAGGAGAAATCTGCATTTTATTTCAATAAGGCTTGTTCTTGCTCAGCCACTGGGGTCACTTACAAGGGTCTGATTCAATTATTCTTCCTTTCACAACAGCAGGAAAACATTTTCATGGTGAATGGTTTGCCTAAATAGATTACCATCTCAAATAATTCAATTTCCGTTAATTTGATTGATTTCATACCAAGGGGAAAAGAAATCTTAATTTAAAGCCATTGCATTTCTAATCAAACATTAACTGAGAACGAAGGCTGGGTGAAAATCTTTTATTACCACTTTCCTCACTAATTTAAAAAGGAACCGCTGACGGCTGCCCTATTAAATGGCGGCAGTGGCATTCAGCTCGTGACTAGCTCATATGCACAGACTAAAAAATAAACTTTTGTTTGCAAGTCACCGCTGTTTAACTGCCACAAAAGCCACTCTGCATAGTCAGGCCCTGGGAGAGAATGTATGGCCAACCATTACCACAGAGGATCCAAATGAGGCAGCTCCGTCATCTGATCCATTCACATCCATTATTCATCCAGCTCGCGAGACCCGGGACGCTTCTTACAGAGGACCCAGGAACCCCATCTATTCTCGTGAGCAAAGGAAATGCCACGCAATAGTGGAGGAGTGACTCACCGCCACAGCAAAAGACTGAGTGCACAAGCAACCACTGATGCTTATACAACAAGCCCAGTTCTGAGAAGTCGAAAATATCTGCAAAGATCTGCTTTTATGAATATGTGAGGATGAGACAGAGCAACAAAAAAATAGAAATAGAATAATTATGTATCATTATGTATTCAGTAGTTATACTCCAGATTATTATTATTATACTTCAAAAATATACATACACACACACACACATATATAAATATGCAGTGTATACATTAAAATTATTATTTGACTTTTTTTATAATCTCTTTTTTTATAATGTGATTTTCAAGTTTGTATTTTATTTACTTTATAGACAGTTTTCCAGCTTCTTTGAAATAGGGCTATGAAAGCAGTGGAACAGAAAATCTGAACCATTATCTGCTGAAATTATGGGAGAAAAAAAAGTTATTAAGAATATTTGGCACCCTGATGACCATCGACGGCGAGCTGTCGGAAAGGAAAGCAGCAGGACTGGCCGGTGAGGAGCAAACACCTTGTGGAGACACATGAGTGGCAGGCAGAACTGGCGAGCTGCCACAGATAATAACATCTGAAATAAATGTGATGTGTGCAATTCAATCTGTAGTGATGGGGACGGCAGCAGCATTAGAGTGCACTTCTAAATGCTATCTACTCATCCATGGAATGAGGACTGACATGCAGTCTCACAGAAGAGATTGTGCAATTAGCAGCCTTTGTGCCATTTTGACACAAGCAGGGAGAGAAATGAGAATCAACTTTGTCATGCCTGCTTCCCCAGCGTTATGTGATTCCCAAAAGATACTAAATATTCTTGCTGTAGAGGGGAGGTGAAGGAAAGTGCATTGTTATTTCACACCTGGTTATGGACTATTACTAACGTATCCACAGGAACCCACTCTAACATCATCCACAACAATGCAATCTAATGTGCAGTACTGCTACGAGGTACAAGGGGGCGCTCTTTGAGTAAACATCACTCGAATTATTGGTGAGCTGCATATCCTGTTCAAACTTCCAGAAATGTCATGCTTTTCTTTTGTCTTTGTGGACCAGGCCCAACTGTTACGTGACATTTTAATCTCAGAGTGTAAAATAGATGGTCCATAATTATATTATATTTTGTTCTTGTAGACCAGTGCACTTAGAACGTCTTATTTCTGCTCCTCTCTCACCCCACATTAACCAGCAGACTATAACCGTAAAGGAAAATGACTATAATATCCCTATAAAGTGTCTGTGGTCCTCAGTGGTGGCTTTATGGTTACCTCAATGCACTACGGCGTTTTATACTTCCCCTGCTGTCTGCAGTTATCCCCGTAATGGGAGATTGGTTCCCTTTACTTATCGGTTGCGAACACACTTTTGACATTTTAAAATACTCCTACGGTCTATTGCTGTAATGTTGCAGTTTAATTTCATAGACCTGTGTGTGTCATTGCAACATAATGCAGCCCAATATGATAGTAGGCTCCCTGCTCCAGCCCTCCCTCCGCCTCTCATGTGTCTACATTTTCATCCCATGGCCGTCTCTAGGTGATTTAGCGCCGCCAGTCTCAAGCAGGTGTCCAACATGGCGATCACGGGGAGCGGATCTCTCGCCTTTTCTCTGTCCATTTTCGTCATTTTAGCGGCGTTTCTTCCTAAAGGTAAGTTTTTTCGTCTTTTCTGTCGTGTAGAATTACGACGATCCACCGCAAAAGCCCGGAGAGTGTCGGGGAAGAAGTTGTGTTGCGCACGGGTTGTGAAATCTCAGCATCACTTTTTGCTTCCCGGAGGCTGTCGGACCCTTAACGCTGTTGTCGAGTGTCTTGTGTGGCTTGTACGGGACTGCTCTAAAAGTGTGGCAAGTGAAGCAAAGTACTGCTGCTTGCGTTCGGGCAAAATGGTCGTATCCTACAGACCTTGCTCAAGTTGTACGCGGAGTAAATACACGCAGCGTCTATGTTAACTATAGATTGAAATGCTTTCTACATCAGTTGCGTTCTTAACTCATTACAATGCGCATGTACCGGTGCACTTCAGGTGCGCTTTGGAAGAAAACACGCATTGCAGTTCTCGTCTCACATGGAGTGCTTCGGCCGCACAACTGCAGCTTGAGGTGCCAGTGCCAGGCTCCGCAGTCTCCGCTCTCCCCCTGTCACTGCGCGTGTGGATGGACATGCTCCGTGTTGCTCTCAGCCTCACTGTCTGCGTCGTATTGTCTCCCGGACCAGTGCAGTCCCCGTCCGAGCGTTTTCCCTCGATTCTACCGCGGTTGCATCAGTGTTGCATGCGTCAGTCAAGGCGTGCGCTCATGTGTGTTTCCCGCTGAATATCGTGGAGGCTGACAGTATGTAGCGCACGTAAAGCGGTGAAAATGTCAGCTCAGACTCCCTGTAATATCTCCCAGTGACGGAAAAGGCGTGTTGTATTGTCAATCAAGGCCCTGTGTAAATTGCAAGCAACAGTTGCATCCCAGCTTCCCACTTTCCCCACTTGAAAGTGTTGTGATATCTGCTCTGTGCACTGGTACCATCTCATATCAACAGGTATTTCTACTCTCCCTGCCGGCTCTCTGTAGGTGCTGCTGTTCAAAATGTGTGTTGCATTAAATCATTATATTTAGTGAGTTGATTTGTTTTTTACAGCTCATTGCTTCCTACCCCTTAATTTCATATTTGTTGAATCATTATGGTGTGTGCTGAATAGTTGAATGACATTTACACCATTGTTTAGCGACTTCTTGTCACATTAATTTAATTAACCTCTCAGTCAAATAAAATAATGCCTGGTGAATGCAGACCAACCCCCTCCTCTATAGCGCTCTCCTGTATTAGAAAAGCATGGCAGTCAGCTCTACACTGAAGTAAAATCCCTTCTATCTGACCCCATGTTCTACATTGGTCTGACTGTCTGTGTGCCAGCAGCCTGGAGCTACAAACACACAGGCTCTCACTGTAGTGGAGTGCTGACAGTCTTCATCTTGACACCATCCAGCATTTTCCTTTGTTAATAATCCAAATGTGTGGATTTAAACTTAGCATGGAGCCAAGGAACAATTCACTACTGTATCTAAACAGTAGATGCAATAGATGCAATTTAATGAATAGGCTAATTATAAATGAAGATGCTATTGCAAAAGGTTACGTGTAAGAAAAACCAGCACCAGGAAACCAAATCATTTCAAATATTAGGGTTAAACATGAACTATATTATAAAAAATAAACACATTTGAACCAATTCATTAGAAACACCAACTTTGTTATTACACAAATGCACAGTATTATTAGAAAACACAGAGTTACCCATTTTGTGTTATACCATTTGTTAAAAAAATCGGAGGTGTGTGTCTCATATCATAATATATGGTCTTATCTCGGGAAAGGTTGCATAATCCCAAGACGTTTTGCCGGTTTGAAATCGTTCATCATGACTGAGTGATGGTGAAGTGGATCAATACGGGCTGTCGTGAAGCCTCAAGGCACCGCTGAAGGACGCCATCGCACAGAAACAAAAGGAAACATACAGTTGTTGCGCTACTCTTGGCTGCCAGTTGGCATGTGACACACTTAGTGATTGAACGTGTCCATCTTTAGCTCAAGTGTTGGCTGTGAAACAAAAGCAGGAGAGATTTGCGTATACTCAGCTCTATATCCTAGTCTGTCTGTTTGTCTGCTGTGGTGTTGATGGTGTCTCATGGAAGGAAACATCTTCACCGATCAACTTAAAATGATGATAACC